>CAAKHC010013910.1:54410-66838 GCA_901007825.1 Macroramphosus scolopax | reverse complement strand
CACGGGGAATGACTTGCTAAACGTGGCCAGACAGGCTCAGGGAATCACAGCGATGCAGACTGAAGCCAACATTGTGTGATTGTGACAGGTTTATCTAAACGAGCTAGTTGATAAATCTTGTTTTAAAAGCTGCAGAACTCGAGGAATCCGCTTACGATGGTGGAAGCAGCCCAAGGCGGCACTCGTCTGTCCGGAGGGACGACTGTGATACCGAGGAGGAGAAAGTGACAGATTCTCTGGGCTGGTACAAATCAAAATATTGTCTTTTCTTTCGTCTTCTCCTTTGCCAACACTCGTACCGTCTAGACCTGAGCGACGCTTGGAAGACACAGTTTTTCTTGTTTTGTAACTTTCTCCGTTTTATTGTTTTGAAGTCGACGCCCGGCGTCGGCCCGACCACCGAACCGCTGATCCTCTTCAACCACCACATCAGTTTTGACTGCCATTGATTTTTTTTTTTCTACCCGGCTCTTGAAACGGAGGAGCAATCCTGAGCCGAGATCGAAATGAGGAGCGACAGAAGGAGAGCGCAAGAAACTGAAGGTGAACTGGGAGAGCAAGGGCGAAGAAGGAGAGGAAGGGAGGACGCTCAAGGTCAGGGAAGATGATAGAAAAAGGACGGCAACAAGGAGGAAGTGTCCACAGGAAAGGACTCCCCATCCTTTGGCCTCCTGTGTCCTCCACGACTGCATATGTATTCTTTATGGGCTTTAATAAGACAAATGCTGCCATCTCCTAAATTGCTTCCTTTGGCGCCACACATTCAATTTGTTTGTAGCGTTGCCTCAGTTATGTAAACATAATTAAAAGTTGCTTCTTTACCATCGAGGGATTTCATGTGCTTTACACTTGCCAGTAAAAGCATCCTGATTCAGAAGAGGTCTTGAGCTTGTTGCAGTTTGTGGTTCTGTATATAAAACACCAGACAAGACGGGTAATTTACTTGGCTGACTTCATCGAATGTATCCAGTTCTATTAAATTGCATGAATGAACTAGATTTCTGACTCCACCAATGACCGTTGCACAATTATATCATAACATATGTGTGTGTGTGCTGCACATACCAAACCCACTGTATGACCGATAACCTTCACCAACAATGGTTCTGCTCTCCGTCCTGTTTCCTGAGCAGGCTTTGTCCAGTTCCTCCAGTACTTTTACCAGAGTGGCTGCTTGCACCGACTCCGAGCGCTCGGAGAAAGACACAACATGAACCTCACAGTCAGTGAGTGCTATCGAAACCGCCGCCGGTCGCCGGCGGGTCAGTGTGAAGAATTTATAGGAATCCTGAAAGGCAAGAAGTGACTCACACATCACAGTATCCATTAGAGAGGAAAGGAACAATGGGTCTCTGGTACATCACAGATGTATATCATTTTATTGTATTTTAGTGTGGCAGCTGGGAGTGGTTCAGTATGAGCGGCTCCACTGTTGCACCCGGTTTGACACCAAGATCTTCTGTAAGGGTTGTCTAAAAGTGAGTACACCACATTCATACTCAAATATACTTACATTGCTACTTCACAGTCTTGCATCAGACTGATCACTGAATCCATCTCTCTTGACTTTCTTTCCCTCAAGGTTGCCTTGGTCTCTTAAGCCGATGCCTGAGCAGGTTACCTGAGCAGAGATCAACACTGGAGGAGCTTCAGCTCCACCCACGGCTTGATTAGGCCAACACACACTGCAGTGACAGTCGAGCTGTTTGTCGTCAAACACTATTTGAACTCAGTGCTAATTGCAATATTGGACATCATCATGTGATATTTACAGTACACTTAACTAAAGGGCCATTACCAATTTCCACTCCACTTCATACATTGAAATTACCAATACCAGAAAACTGTCAAGGCCTTGAATTCAAAACTAAATTTCAAATTGGAAATAACTAGAGTCCAGACAGTCATAGCACCTTCGTCCTGCCAGATCCCTCCATCTTCTCATCCCTTCATCCATTTACCTTCATAAATTCAAATTACCAACTCAAGTCAAGGCCTTGGACTCAGAACTGAATTCCAAATTTGAAATAGACCTTCCTGCCTCTAAATAAGAGGACCTATTTGTATCTACCTGTGAATGATTTTTTTGGAAAAGTATGAGGAGCAGCTGAAACTCGGTGAAGGCAGTCATGTGTTTGCAGGCTTCTGTAAATCTGATCTTCTACCTGTAAGTGTTACATACAATCTCACACCATGCAGGCAAAAACAGCTCCTCATTGAAACAATACAAATACAATCCAGTTGGATGAACCAATCAATATGTTCCAAGGCGTGTCAGGTTCAATTGCACCAGCAGACAAAAGCTGCACTGATTGAAGTGTTTTTCTTCAACAGGACTAATATCAGTCTGAGCACCATCTGTTGGAGTCGTGCTAATCAAAGTTCTGTTTGTATCCTCGAGGTTGCTATCAAGCACTTCAAAAAAGGACCAGGTCAGATGCAAACATGTGGTCAGTTGGCAACATGCACCTCCTGAATGTATAATGGATGAATGACGTGATCGGTGAAGCTTCTCAACTTTCACTTTCTTTGATGTTTCAGGACGAGAGCGGGCAGTCGACAGAGATCACAGTAACGCTGAAACTTTCCCAAGTTGGATCACTGGTGAACTCAGCATCTGTGTCCCTGTTGGACTGGTTTGATCTGGACCAGGGGATCATCCTGGTTGCAGAGAGACCGGTCGTCTCTCTGAGCCTCTACAAGTACCGGTTGGAAGAAGGAGGCGTTCTGCAAGAAAAGGAGGCCGAGGTTAGTCACAGAAGGATCCTGTTGAATACGTGTTTGCAAGCGAAGGTCTTTAGGCCAAACTTTTAATGTGTTTTAAACTTTTTTTTTTTTTTTTACCACAGCAAAGGACGAATCACTTAGGCACTACATGAAAGCAGGTCACACAGTCCTCCTGCAGTGACTAATCTCACTGTCTCTTTCTCACACACGACAAAAAGAAAATTTAAAATGAAAATATTGTAAAAAATTTGATACATACTAGAAATAAGCTTTGAAATAAATTCCAATCTCTGAATAAAAAATATAACAATATATAAAACTTTATAAACTGTTATGTTCATTTTAAGATAAAATAGGAAAAGAAAATAGGTTTTGTGGCTCCAGATGAATTTAATTTTTTTGTTGAGGGACCAAAATGTCCCTTGATATTAAAGGTCGCTGACCCCTGGAGGTCGCTGACCCCTGGACTCTACCAAAGTAAAACACTCCAGCTGTGCCCAAATTACACACGACAAACCTACATCATAAAATATTCCTGTTATCCAACCAATTTCCAATTTTTTAGGCTTGTAACCCCTAAAAGAAACAAAAGTCTGTCATGCACCCCAGAAACTTCCTCCCATTGAACTGAACAACCCAGCTTGCCTCCAGTGTGTATTTAAGGTGGTGCAGGAGAAAGCCGACGATTTTCTATTGTTTTCTGCAAAACACTTTGACTGTGCACCAGCTACATAGTTTCGCTCTTTAAGTTGAACGTCCTCTATTTGCAGTGCACTTCCTCCTCTTGTCGAGGTGGTGCCTGTGGATTGAGACGACCATATCTGCAGCAGACAATCCACTCTTTGTAATAATACAACGGGATTTATGTGGAACAAATTCGGCCCGTTTTGTGCTTTTTCGAATTGTTTTGTTCCACACAATGGACCTGGCTGCAGTTTCGCTGCAGTAAGCTACTTGGCTACACAGTCAGGAAGCACTGCCTAATTCTTGAAGGTCAAAGCATAAATATTCTTGAATCCAACATGGACAATATGCTTCGCTTGGTTCAATGCGGGGCTATTTCAAAACTATTCGTAAAGTACTTTCCGTGGTTGCATCGTGGAAACGTGTGCGCCATATGCCGCCTTGTAAGCTCCAGTAGTATTGACCCCGTTCGGCTGCACCTGGACAGCCAGGAGGCCTCACATGCACCCACAGATAAGTAGAAGGCTGATGAACACAATAGATTTTTAGTTTCACCTTGGCCAGTTGGATATTTGAACACTGTGTGTCGTATGAGATTCATGTGCATGTGCGAGAATAAGTGTGTGTCTGTGTGTGTATCCGACCTACAGCCTTTCCTTTTCAACCCAATAAATCACAGTATAAACCCACATTTACCACGGCCAGCTTGAGCATCTCCTGGTTATTGTTCCACGTTGTCCCGAGCGCTTGTTCGACTCGAGCACTGTTTCACCCCTTCGGGGATTCAGAAGAGATTGTGTGTGCTCGTTCTCCTCTTGTAAAATTATTTTACCCTCCCCTCTCTCCTTTCCTTTTTTTCCCGCAGTCTGTTCCCATCCCTCCCAATTTTTCCCTCTCTCTCTCTCTCTCAGGCCTTCCGGATGTTCTTTGTCAGAACCAATGCATATCTCTAACAGGCTCTGTGGTTCAAAAGGCTACGAAGCTCACTTCTGCTCAGCAGCACATTGCCATTCAATCATATCCTGTTACCATGACGAGCCCCTTTGAAACCATCCGCATTGAGAGGAAAAAAATAGCCCCTCAAAGGGCACTCTATCAAATCCAATCAGAAGTTTCTGCTAGTTGTACTTCCACAAATCCTTAATGCAGATAATTGCATTTTACAAAAAAAAAGGTTTTCCTGCAAAACTGCCTTCCTCAAAGTACGACACAACGCCAGCTGTAAGTTTCATAAATCTTTTGGCTTGCGCAGGTACAAAATATAATTTCCTCTCTGGACCGGCCACAAGATCATAAATCAATAAAGAACTTACAGGATAACACAGCGCGGGTCAGAGGAAGCAGAGTGTGGATCATTAATTGGATGTATAGTTAAGATAAAGCGAGCTTTAGAAAGGGAATTATAAGTAGATTTAGTTCATGAAAACCAGATTTGAGGAGGACATGCTTCCCCACCTCTGCTGTTGTAGTTTCACTTAATGTCACACAATGTCAGCGTCTCCTCCCGGCCCCGGCCGATGCCTGTTTATAGCCTTTTATCTGCAGATGTATGGTTAGGCTCTCAATCCGCCGCTCTGGGTATGCTCGGCAGCAGATACTGCACTGTGGCGAACCATAAATCAAGCCTTGATGGACTCGGCACACCGAATTGACACATATCTCACATCAGGTCCTGAGGGAGGCACTGGATGCTAAAGCATCCATCAACAGCAGGTTAAAGGCAAACAGTGGGGAAGGCAAATGGATCCTGATTAGACTATAAGCAAATGAAAACAAATGGGTTTCTCTTCCAGTGTACTGCACAGCAGTTGCTGTCACAAATGTATCGTGGCCATTGAAACCACTGGTTCTAAATGGAGGTTCATCATACTGAAAACGATGCTGCATGGTCAGTTTAACAATATACTCACTGGTCACGCAGACCAATGCAGGGAAACAACAAGGCTAATAACAAGGCTAATCAGTAGCTTTAGCATAACAGAACCGGCGGAGACTTGACTGAAGTCTCAGTACACGTGAGAGATGACTCACCCACTCCGGATGGGAACAATAAGAAGACGAACAGGGACAAACCGGCCTTGTGTGGTCATACAACGTTAATGTTCCATTATTATGCATGTGCGTTGACAAGACCTGCTCTCGGGCCGGCACAGCGGGAGAACAGGCGCTCACGGTTGTTTACCGCCTGTCCAGCAGAGAGACAGTTTGGCTGCAGCGTGCATGTACAGTGAAGCCTGTAAGGAGGTTTGGAGCCGTCACCCTGAGGTGCGGCTGCGACGGGTTTACACTGATTGATGGGTTCAATTAAAATAACGCTAAAGTGCTGGACCTTTAAAATGCTAAAGAAGGGGTTTCAATTAATCTCGTAACAGGGGATCTTGATATGCATCATGCCATCGTTTGCATGTGTTTCGCCTCTAGTGGCGGCGACTTGCCATTGCATGTGTGTGACTGTGAAATAAAACACAGGGACGCACTTCGTTAAACATTTTAAAGGTGTAGAAAGGGATGAAATTCCTTATCAAACACACATATATTCACACATCCAATCATATTACATGAGGATGTTTTCCCTTGCATAGAAGCTCCACACACACACAACCTAAGGACAAATTAAAAGGTGACCATCCTTCCAAACATACTTACTGGAACATTTATCTGTTGTACGTAAGCCCCTCCCCCCTCACACACACTGACACCGCTAACGCCGATGTAATTTGTTATTGTTGACATTTGTTCCACCCTCAAGCGATGCATCCTCCCTCTTCATCCTCCCTCTTCATCCGGCCCTTATTGTTTCACACGGTGTCATCTGTTACTCCGAGTCCGCCCACCGTGTAACTAACAGATAGATAGATAGATAGATAGATAGATAGATAGATAGATAGATAGATAGATAGATAGATAGATAGATAGATAGATAGATAGATAGATAGATAGATAGATAGATAGATAGATAGATAGATAGATAGATAGATAGATAGATAGATAGATAGATAGATAGATAGATAGATGGATGGATGGATGGATGGTGCAGAAGTGTAGAGAGAGACAGCTGAAGAGTGCAACAGAGGCTGAGAGGATGAGATGCGCAGGAAAAAAAAAAAAAGGAGAGCACCTCCATTATTCATCTGCTCATCTCACTGCAGCAGATCCAGCAGGGGGGGGTATTGCAATATTCGGTTGATTACAGGCTGTCTGTTGCAGAAAGCCTAACTAAACACACAATCCCCTTTGAATTTGTACATGCAGTGTGATGTGAATCCTCATTTGACGCTGCATTGTTAATGCGTCGCTCCGCCACACGGAGAGCCGGCCCCGCGTTAGTATTCACTCGGAGTCCGGCCACATGGGAGAGCTTGATTTGTTTTCCTTTTAATCTTATTTCTAAAATAAGTCGGTGTTGTATTCCAAGCTGAACCACTGACTAATAAGTTTCTCTGCTCTTATTTCTGCACCAGATCTGTGCCTGCGCTGCCTCTTCTGATCCAAATTATCACTCCAAACTAAATTCTTTCATTAGTCAGTTCTACTGACGCGGTCGGGAGCAGGAAACAAACTGGAAAAGGCAAATCAATTGTCGTCCATTCTGAAGGCAGAGTCCTTTAAGCACTGAATCTCAAGTGAGGGTCCATGGTAGGTTAGTGTGTGATTGACAGACCATCAGATATACCGCGGGAAGGGCACACCAAGACCACGGCTATCTTGTGTACCCTGCTCACTCTCCCTCCCCAGTGACACTTCCAGGACCGCTCAAGCGAGTTTCATATTCAACCCAACTCGCACCTTCAGAGACCAGACGGAGGCAGCGAGGGAGAGCAGGGGTGGAGCCGGTGACAGAGATACAGAGGAGGAGATGCAGGAATGATGGAGGGACTGATAGGAAGTGAAGGTGGGAGGATGGGAGGAAGGATGAAAAAAAAATCCAATAGAGATTTGATTGCTCTCCAGAAAAAGCATTAAGAGTTACTTACTAAATCCATTATGTCTCACAAGATGCTGCCGCCTCTCTGCACCAAATCAAATCATGCACCCAGGTAATTGTTCTCACATTAGAAAAAGATTCATACCTCCATCTCCGGGATGCTTATTCACCCAGGCCCATCAGACAAAGATGGGGGATAGTTTGAATTTCCCTGCATCAGGAGTATAATGCCTTTTAACTTCATGACTTTATTTGAACTGTCTCCACCTCCCATGTCTGTCTGTGTATGGCGGAGGCGTGTCTGCCTCCGGCTCTGGTTTCTCGCTCCTGCTTACGCAACTGCACATCTGCAATCAGCCCACCTGCCTCCAGAGCTCCACTAACATCTCTAGTTACTAACTTTAACGTTTAATGCAAGTGTATGCGTTCTTCTATAGGCCGTACTGATCCATGTCCTGCTCTCCTGTCTGTCTTTTATAGTTTGTGTGTTACCAAGCTCATGTGCAATCCACCATGCTTGCCTTGGTCAAACTTTGTTGTGCAGCACCCCTAGTGGCAGGGGACTCTTACTGCAGGGCAAAAAGTTCATGAAATATCTCAATAAAAGTTTATTTTATTAGAGTAGTAATATAACGTGAGCAGTCTGATGAATATGAAATAGTACACTAAATTGTTGAAATCAACCCATTGATATTTTTATGATAACTAAACATTCAATGTATTTTCTGTGTGGCCGATCTGATGCACAAACAGAACAGACCTTACATATTTACAGTTTGAGATGTCACACTGTATGTTTATATAGTTTGAAGGGATACAAATGAGCCCTTTAAAACCCTCAGCCATAGTTTCCATAGACTAACCAGCTGCAAGAAATAACTAAATATAATGGCAGCAGGGCAGACTGCCGTGCATAGGTAGCTTCCTATCATGTTATCTTTAGGCCATTTATCTTTTTTGATATTATTTGTCTTCATCATCATTTCTGCTTCCCACTGTATGTTTTGTTCTCGTGTCATTTAAAAACGATCCCAATCACGAATGTATAAAACGTGTGTTTGAGAAGGAATTCTTGATTTAATTTACGAGTTATTTAGCGCCCGAGCTCCCAAATCCGAGTTTCCAACGCACCGCAGGGCGGACCGCATTAGTCCTCATTCGCTCTGCTGGAAGTGAGAAAAATGACTGTGTCACAGCAAATGAATTACTCAAACCTTCCGTGTGTGGAGCCCAAATTGACCTTTTACACGGCGCCTATCAAAGTGAATCACTGAAAACTTTCCAAATATAAAGGGACACTGAATTTCATCAACTTTGGTCGGAAGTCCGTCAGTTCTTTGGGTTGGCAGGTTTCCGTTCTCGTGCTTCCTCATTACACAACCACAACTCTCAGTCTTTCTCTGGCCATGACTAGTGTACGTATATATTACAATAAATTTCCATCGAGCCTTCTCCTGCTGCACTTTTCTCTCGCCTATTGAATTCATCTATCAATCTACCGTTCCAGCCAAAGCGGTGAACTAACTTCCTGTAAATAGGATGATAATTCTCTGTACATTAATCAGTCTGATGGATGGATGGGAAATACATCGATTGCCTTGTGAATTAAAATATAAGAATTATGAGAGAGAGGATGATATATGTCTAATTAACTGAGCGTTGTGACTACAGGTCTTAGTAATGAATGATTGATGCCCCACACACACACACACACACACACACAACATTCCCTCTCACTGATACCCAAGAAAACTCTGCACTCTGTTCATACCATAATTACTGAAATTAGACCCCAGTAATATCATCAATGGATGAAAACATTAAGACTGACAGAAAGATAATAAAATAAATTAGTCATGATAAGCAGGTGAATCGTGGTCACACCATCTTCCAGAACAGGGAAACACAACCAGCGTTGTCACCGTGAGCCGACTCCCCGAGCTGAGTCCTGTACACTTCATTTACACCGGAATGCTTCACTCTCAGCCCGAGGCGCTTTGTCGCTGCCTTAAATTAGACGCAGAGCATGTTTCAGCTCCCTCGGTAAGGACAGATGGCCTCAGGTTAGGCAACAGGGATGAAGGAACCCCCGGTGATCCAGAGTGCATTCGACTGCTTTACACGACAAATCACTCTTGTCAAAACTTTGTGATGTGTTGAAGGAATTCCTCATGTGATTTGGGGAACTGTCAACAATAGATCATGTTTATTTGAAAATTCCTACATATTCTTTTTTTTCCCGCTAGCCATCGTGTATCTCTTTTATTCTCTCAACCTGTCACCCATCAGGTCTGAATCGGGCTGCTGGTATATTCTCCACATCTCCCCGGCAGTGCTCTTTACCTCTGCCGGTGGTTATTCTGTGTGAGAGCTCCAACGATCTGAACTCCACCTACAACGCTCTATTATAGCTTTGCTGTCCGAGTTCATATAGCAAGCTGGGCTGATACTGGGGCTCCCGCCAGGGCCTTTTTAAAGGCTGCTTTGCAGAGGAGCAGAAAGGAACAAGGCTCCGTAGACCCCCAACCGCTCTTTGGAGAGGGATTAAAAAAAACGCAGGCAGCAGACGACTCACAAGGTTTACGGACGAATCTGAAGTCCGGGTGCAGATAGTAGAAGTCAAAGCAAAACGGGAATGATGTATTTACCTACGTGCAATCTAATAAAGCCACTGTGCACCTCCCCAACACCGAACATCACCCAGACGTAGTTAGCCGGTGACAAATAGAGGTGCATTTAGCAGCTTAGGAGTCCCATATTTCCCCCAGGAAATGCTAGAAATCCAATCAGAGCTGGAAGAGGAAGTCCATGTTGGATCTAAATTGGACACAGTCAACAATCGTCCGCTCCATCGAATCACCACAAATGACCGACGAAGGGCCCGATGTTTCCCAGCCGCCGCCGCCGCCTCCCACACAGCAGAAACTTTGTTCTTATTACATTCCGCTTCTGTTTGCGGTGCGATGAATGATGAATTGTGAGTTGGTCCATCCATAATCATAAGCAAGTTAAATCATTCCGGGTGGGTTTTTTAAAGCTACTTTACACCTTCACATTAACAGTGAAGCAGTATATCAATGTTATTCTTGCCCTCAGGCTGTGTTGTAGCTAATTTCTAAGTTTTTTTTTTTTTTAGACTTTCCACATTCATCTAGCAACTTGTCCAAATCTCCAAAAAAATCGGGGCTGAAAAACTGTAGGAGCTGCACATAAATCAGCCCACATGTGTCGGTACAAGCACGGCGTTTATGCAACAATAATCTTGTATTAATTATGTTGTTTTTCAGGGAATAAAAAGGTCGACTCCAGCGGTTGCTGCGCTCTCAGTCACACACAGCGTCGGACGCCCGTCCTACCACGAGTCAATAAACAGCTTGTGAGTCGCCAAAACGTCTGTTAGCGATGGGACAGAGCGCCGCGGCCTCGGGTTGAAAAATATGTTCCGTAAGTGTCCTGACGGAGATGTATTAAAAAAGAGTAATGAGCTTCGTGTGAAGCTGCGCTCATCAGGTACGGCTTGTTTTTTAATTCGTAGAAAACGCTGCGGCGTAACGGGAGCGATGCGGCGGGTGATTCATGTTTCCAATGAAAGCCAAATTTTTGTTCCCATTCTAATAGCCTGATCAAGTCGGCGTAATCTATGGCAGCACAATGATGCTATTAACTAACGACGCTCCCACATCCAGCGTGATGCGAGCCAGAGCCTTTGGCCACCGTTACTAAAAAGCTTTTAATATTATCAGAAAGAGAGAAGAAAAAAAAATCGATTACACCGCTGCCTTTTTTTTTGATGACTTAGGCGGCTTCCCCCTGAGTCTGAGGAGATAAATAGCAGTGTAACAGCAGCCGGAGTAAACACACTAAATGCGCTCCTTCTACCTTCGGCGTGGTGCTTTGAATGCCATTAAAACACGACGACAAGGGCAGATGGTCAGAGTGACAATAAAGTGCTCGGCCCTCGGGACCGTCCATTCAGTGGGAGACATCCATCCTCTCTGTGACACGAGAACCAGACCGATGGTGTGATGAAAGTAAATATGTGCTAAAATCATTACAAGGTGACATGAATTCTCCGACTAAGTTGCTTTGAAACTCAAGCCAGTGACGGGTCGGGCGGTTCTTCAGATGACAGAGTGGGTCCGTTCAGCTACACTCAATCATCCTTGAAGGAGAGAATACGAACACTTTGACATCATGTTCGTCCTGTTTGTTTGTTATCAATATAATGTTTCTGCCTCTGTGTGTTTCTCTCTGTGTGATCGCCCTGATTGTTATCACCTCTTCCTCACTACCGACCTCCCCCTGCTGTATTTAGTCCTTCTTTTGTCTCAGTGCCGGTCCATCGTCGTTCCTCCCTGCCAAGCGCTCCATCGTCACAGTGTCTTTGTGATCTGATCTTTGCCTGTTTGTCGACCTCGCCCTCACACCTCAGGGTCGAGATGAGGCCGATAGGCACGTATTTACCTCTTTAAAGACGTCCTCTCCGATGCTAAAAGCATCGCTGGCATTTTCCGGGCGCTGGCTTCCCGCCAGGGGAACAACTTATCTTGATGGCGACTGTTGTGTAACGTTCGGGAGATTTACTTCTGATAGAAGAATGATCGTACTGTAAGTGCATACCGAAGCAGATAAATACTTTTGTTGGCATCTGCTTCTTGTTTAGTGCGAAGCGTTTCTGTGTTGCAGCTTTCAAAGTTACAGAGAGGAAAACAGAAAAATCCTTCGCACGGAAACATTCCTAAACTTTAACTTCTAACTTCGCACCGCTGTTCCGTTCTGGCGTCAGTGAGTTTGGGCTCAATCGTAGGTTTATGCCCGACAAAGCCGTGACCCCTGAAGAGAACATAAAAGCCTCCGAAATAATGCCAGAGCCGAGAGCAGAATGATCTACCTTTGGGAGGGGAGATTATACCTGCTTCACATCAAGCAGACCAAACACAATATAAAGAGGCGATGAGCCAGCCGGCTAAATTCATCCCCCGAATCACAGTGGAGAGGTTAGCTGCTGGCAGGCGCCTCACACACACACACACACACACACACACACACACCACCGATCAGACTGTGCAAGTAGACACTGGATGACGGTGAA
>CAAKHC010013910.1:30965-54143 GCA_901007825.1 Macroramphosus scolopax | reverse complement strand
TTTAAACAGCCTATTGATCATATGAATGTGTTGAAATTGTCTTAACGGGAGGCGACGCACAGAATCATCTGCAGGAGGGATAGGAGAGGAATTTAAATCTGATTTGGGTGGAATTGGTTGGACAAAAGGTGGGTGTGATGGAGCTAATTTAGTGGCGCTGCGGAGTGAAATGGAGACACACACACACACACACACACACACACACACACACACACACACACACACACACAGAGCACACACTAGCTACTTTGACCCACGACCTCAGGAATTATGACGGGTGTGATTAGTCCGATACAGGATGAGCCGTTAAACAAGAACGTATTACAAAAAGAGAAAAGACATTCTGCAAACAACAAAAGACAGCTGAACCGTTACCATGGGGACACGGGATTAACGCCGGGATTCTTTCTTTATCTAACCCGTGTCTTTAAGGTCCGGTCTTGAAAGACTTGCAACCGTTATCGCACAGCTTGCCGGGTTAATTGCAAAACAGCGTGATGAGGTCATGATAAAAGCCTGTTTTATCTCAGGCCTGAGAGGTGACTGATGGCAGTTAGCGCCCCCTTCAGGTTCACAAAAAGGGAACGTCAACGAATCTGAAACAGTTCACACCCTGCAAAGCTGCATGACCACAGTGAGCACAGTCATTCTCACTCACATTCACACTTGTGGACAATTCAGAGTCTCCAATCAACCAAGCTGCATGTTTTTAGTGTGCCGGAGGAAATCAGAGTACCTGGAGTAAACCCAGGAAGACAAGAGGAGAACAAACAAACTTCACCCAGTGAGGCCCCTGGTGGATTATGGACCTACTTGTTATATGCCGCCCCTTTCTGCTATATATCAACATTCAATAGTCAAATACATCTTATATTGAGACAAATGGGTTCATCTAACAATCCCCAGCATCTCCATTAGCGAGATGTCCCAGTTTGATGAACTGGGACTGGGTTGTCGTTTGACAGGGAGGGTTGAGAGCGTGTTACAGCTTTTGGGGAGAGTCGAAACACATGGTCATGATCCCGGGGTTGGCTAGAAATGCCAAACACATGCTCCACTGTTCCAGAATGTTCAGTTAATAACCAGGGTTAAGGTCGTTAACACCTTAATGCAGTAAGACTTTGCTGCGTGATTTCAAGGAAGTTCCTAGAATAATGCGTTGTGTTTATAGTCGAGCATGATTGGTTCAGGATGACAGAACGTCAGGAGCAGCAACCTCTTAATGAGGGCTCTCATTAAAGAGAATGAAATGACACACTGTGGCGTGTTGTTAGATGAAGGCAATAGAGAGAGAAAATGACACGAAATAACAAGGCTGTTAAATGAAACACGGTATTATGAGTGGATATTTGGAGGCACGGCAGCCTTGAGCCTGTTCTCATCCAAGGTCGTCAGATAGCTGAGCATTGTTACGGCCCTGTGACGTCAACGGATGAGACTGTGCTGTTCTTTCCCATGTTCGGGAAGTTATGCATGTGCTAAGTTTAATTAAAAGTCCGCCTGGCCTCGTCCAGTTTCAGTCCTGCCTGTCCGTATTTGTCCACTTCATGCTGGAACGTTCAGAATGTGTTTGCTTTCTTCCTCCGCTGCTTTTTGGATGTTTGTTTCAAACGTTACATCACTCCGGTCTGAATGCCAGACTGCTTCTCGTATCCAATAGTGCTTACAGTAGATCATTCTGCTCCCACAGCTTGATGCTAACCAAATGGGGCTGTGACAGCATATGTGTGGGTTGTAAAACTGGAATGATAGTGGAACCCGGCATCTGTGTGTTCAATGATGCCATTATAGACGACGTTACCTCCCCCCTGCTCTTATCTAAAGATGACACAACATATCATAATTGGCAGACTCCCGCACGTCTGCCGGGAGAAACGGGCGCCACGAGAGATGAAATCTATATTGGAAATTTTTAAGGAGGCATGTCAGCAAATTGAACCTTCGCATACCAGTGCTGTCACTACCCACAATGCACTGTGGTTACAGAAATGTAATACTTTATAATGCATGACATAGATTTCACTGCTACTCAAATATGTGTCGTGACATGTGTAAGAACGGCACATTTCTGACAGTAAAGGCGACTACCTGCATGTATTCTCTCGGTCCCACAAACAACACACAGTCGAACAGGTTTCTGGGGGGAAGTCGGCGCACGAGAGCCCAGGTGCATCCATGATATGGGGATGCGCCAATTTGGCTCAAATTGCTGCTGTGACTAGTGAAGCAAGTGGATCTAATTTGACATCTCTCTCTCTCTCTCTCTCTCTCTCTCTCTCTCTCTCTCTCTCTCTCTGCCTTGTATCATCAGATAAAACATTAAACATACCTGAGTTGGCCACATGAATTAAAAGTAAACATATATTCACATGTTTCTATATAAAACTACAACTTGCCAGTACACTAATAAAATACAAGTGGGTTAATTTACCGTCCCAAGTGAGTGGTCGTTGAATATATTAGCATTCAGCAAAATTGCCTCGTCCATCTTAGCCGGATCAATACTGCCTGCAGCGGAACCACAATCTGTGAGGTTGACGATCAGGTCACGACCCCGAGCCTCTGACAGCTGCAGCGACATGGCTGCAGGGCTGAGAGTGATATCTGACCCTGGGGACGAGGGCCAGATATCACCCAGGAGAGTGTTGTGTGTATGCAGGTGTTAAGACCAGTGTAAGCGATAGTACATGATGAAGCAGGCGGACTTTTCTGTTACTACAGATGTAAATAAAAAACGCATATGTGTGCAGATGATTATTTAAAAGAGATTATATTGTTTTTCCTGCACAAATATCATAAGAAAAGATAAAAATAAACTATATATTGAAAATGGTTAAAGAAATTTTGAAGGGAATTTAACTCAATCATCATTTAATTGCTTCCTCTGCACAATAAATGGACAATTATAACAACGATCAAATGATTGATAATAAAAACTGATGCAACAGACAAAGAGAAATTGACATTTTCATGCCCCACATGGTCAACATGCTTACTTACTAACCACCGATTCAACCTGACAACCACCCGGTCGGGTCAGAGGTCGGGTGTGTGATGCTAGTAGTGGTTAACCTGGAGCCGCTAGCCTCAGGCAGGAGGATGAGGAGCCAGTTACAGGAGGACCCGTGATGCTCACTGACTACTTGTCTCGGAGAAGTGCTGCATGTTTGATGAAGCATCTGTCAATTCCCTCAAGATGATTTACCTTCCCGCGCTTGCAACAAATAAACACATGATGGTGTTTCAAACGAGGCGCACCTGCGATCCCAGCTGCCGTCGAGTTTGTTTTCCCACGATCTAATTTCACTTTTTCTAAAAACAGAAGTCTGACACGCTCATCTTATCAGTTTGTGAGTTATATACTGCAGAACGAGCATGGCCACCGCACGTGTGCTTGTGGAGTAAATGTTCAGGGGGCTAATACACCATGACAGGAAGTCTATGCAAGCACCTGCTACTCTCTTGGTGCCATTTTTCAGTGACACGTTAGGCAGCTCAGTTTAAAGGTGTTTTCAGCAAAGACACGACAATGGAAAGTGTCCTTTGGTCAAAAAACAGAGGACAGTGCAATGCTGCCGAAGGCAGGCGACCTACTTTGCTCACATCACGACCGCCTATGCACACAGCCCTAAAAAAGCATCAGTTTTCTTTCCTAGGGTAACATTTAGAGAGACCTGTCATTCAAATAGTGTGCAGATAGATATAAAGATGGCGTAACAGCAATATTAGTAATTCATGAGACCGTGTGGGGCAGACGATTATTTTGTACTTAACATTTTGAGGACATACTGTTTTCCCCTCAAACGAGGCCTCAAGGAGTCCTTGGAAAAGAAGTTACGCCGTATCCAAACGGGCACATTAGCATACTTATATAACAATAATGAAAATGGATACTGCTGCACCGTATGAAGGACAATGCCAAACTCCTGCAGCGCCGGAAAAGGTTTCAAAAACATGTCAAAATGTCATAAAAACACCTCTAAAATCTGCAATTACCGTCCTAGTTAACCTCAATCAGTCAAAAAAATCAATTCATGTATAAATATAATCATGTAATCAGATTCCTGGGCTCTGCCTTTGTGTTTTTGTTTGTATTTGATTCATGTGTAATCAACTGGGCCGTACGAGAGTTAGTACTTGTCTGATTCAGGCAGAGACGAGCTGACAGGCGCTGTCCTCGGTGCTGATTGTTGGTTAGTGATGCAGATGCTACTAATAGAGCTGTCCAAGGTGCTGAAAGCGTGACTGGACTGGACTCGTGCCTGGGGCTCGTTTAAGGGATTCTAAATAGATCTGTATGGCATCCAGGACCACGTACACACACACGCACGCACACATGCACAAATGCATGCACACACACACACACACGCACACACTTCTCCACCTGAAATGAGTAATTACTTTCTCTGTCTGCACCAGTGGGAATAGTGGCAGTGAAACATGATTACAAAACTCAAGCGTCTATAAACCATTATTGTGTTTCACTGCTACTGAATGACATCATGTAACTCTGTAAGGGACCCCGGGATGTCACCTTTGACCCCGTTAATTGATACAGAAACCTTTAGTTGAGGGTTGTTCACCTACATCAGAAGTACTTGTCAACACTGTGATTGCTGTGCAACAAACTTTAATCGGCCTTAAATAACTATTAAATATTCATCAAACTACATATATGCTGTTTTTAATAAAGTATTGATGAAGTAACCAAGTCACTTAAAGTAAAGTATGGCGTGCTTGACTCGGAACTGCAGGAAGGAAGTTGCACGACAGCGATACCGTTTATGTGCACTTTCCTGCCTACAGTACCTCTTGATGCAGTTTATAATCCAGAGCTGGAGATGGTTTAATAACACCTCCTATTTCCTATATGAGGAGGTTGAATTGCAGTTGCAGACAGTGTTTTTTAAACCCGAAAAATAAGAAACAAACCGCTCCTCAGTTCACTTGACAGATGATGGAGACCCCCAAATTCGAGGCGGAAGCAGAGACCAGATGTTTGGTCGGCATCAGAATTTGCTTCCTGTGCTCACACCAAACCAAAACAGATGCACCAGGTTTTTTTTGGTTCATCCAGACTGAACAAGGCTTGTGTGAACGCACCATTAGCCAAGTGTGAATGTGAATGTTTTCTTTCAATGAATGTTGCCTTTAAAAACATGAACACTGTGATTTTTTTTTTTTTTGTATTTTATGGTTTCAGGGCTACTTAAGAAAGAGAGCTTTAAACGTTTATAATAATAACCTTAATGCTATCAATAAAAAAAAAGAACGCTATTATGTGTGTAGCATCAAGCTAGGTGTCTGTGCTCCTGCCTGTAATCTTTGGAGCTCCGCTTCCGCTTCGTGAAACCACGCATGTGTTGATCCGTGCTGCAGCAACGTGCATCAGTTCCTCTCTGACCCCAGTGTTAATCTGCATTCAGGCTGAGGCTTCACCGCTTTTCTCTGCTTGATACCAGAGTAGCTTATTACGGGGGGCTTCGGTGGCGGTGGTAGTTTTTTTTTTTCTTCTTCTAAGGCCTGTCGATTCGGCAACAGACAAGCAAGTCAGAGAAGAGAGAAAAAAAAAAAAAAAAAACCGAGCGACGCGATACCAAGCATCGATTTTGTTTTGGCTGATTTCGCTCCGGCGCACGTCCGCCTCGGGTCTCGATTCGCAGACCCGCTGCCGCTACCGTGCGTAATGTATCGTAGAGAGGAAACACAGTAAATAGACGGACACGTCCATCTGCAAATAAAGAAGGAGACGAAGACGGCGATGATGGCTTCGCCAAATTTAGCCTCCAAATGCTCGACAGCAATGGCGAAGCCTTCCCTTCCCGTGAAGCTGTTTCTCTGGGTGTTTATTGTCGTTAATCTCCCGACAAGGTAAGGATGTTATTTTTCTTTCACATCTGTGCCCGTGTGTCGGCTGTGTTTGGGCTGCGTGCTATTTATTTGAACACATAGGTGCCTCCCATCCGACACCACCAGCCCTGCTGTTAGCGGGGCTCCCGAACCGTTAAGTAGCTGAATGGGAATCTTCTTGTTTCTTGAAGAAAATCATATAACCACAAGATGTCTTGAATGATTGAAAGAATTGTGATTAATTATGCATAGCGTCGTATATCCCGCACGTCTTGTCAAATAGAAAACAAAGGCTGATTTAGATTATTATTCTTATTAAAGACATTTGTACAAGACATATTTCCACCATTCCTTCCACCATCTCTCTCACAATCTGCCCGGCGTTACAAAGAGCATAGTGGCAGGCAGGGCAGGCTAAAGTGGAGGCTACATATAGTGTCTGCTAAGCTGTTTGCAGGCATCAAGTCTATTCTAAGACACAAAGCCTCATTATTGAACTCAATATGTCGATGTGGTGGCCGGATGAAACGCACGAGAGCAGCGGTTTGTGATGAGGAGCGTGTGTGAGGGAACGTCTCAGCCGATGTGTTTGAAATAGAAAAGCTTTTCAAAATGGCAGACAATCACACAGAAGTGTAAAGGCACAATAAGGATAAGGATAACACATATGCACTGATCCCTCTCCTGCACACACACACACAGACGCTCACACACTCACACAGAAGGCTGCCATTTCAGCATGAATAAGATGTGTTTAAAGTGGCCGTCCCTGTCAACACCTTTATTCCCCGCGTACTGAGATAAGACTAGTGAAGAGGGAGCGGATGGTTCGGCTCCTTGCATCACTCTTGTCTTGTGCTGCTGTGGGGTGAAAAATGGAGGGATACACATCAGCCTACGTTCAGTCCCAGTCATGATGTCTGATCGCCGGCCTCAGGTTTCCCTGCCCTGCCTGGGCCTGTGTTTTACTAATTGTCTGCATAAGTGGTGATCTCAAGTGAACACGGCACCTTGTCCCTGTGAATTACATACCAATCTATTGCTTGTTAATGGCTTTAAAGTTGCTCATGTGTGAATGGGACACATCAAAGAAATGACATCAACATATGGGTGCTTAAAGGTAGATTAAAGGCAGATAACGTCAATTGTCTATATTTATTATGTTTTGATTCAGATAATGGAATCGTAGATTTATAGAGCTGGCCTCCCTAAAAACGACAAAAGTAGAAGAAAATAGGACAATAAATAGTTACTCATCACGTGAAACTATTTAAAACTATTTGCATAAATGCTCCTCAATGTGGGGAAAAATGATACAAGTTTTAACAGGAGTTACTTGAAATGTTGGCATGGCAACGAAGATGTATCGAAGGGCTAGCAGCCAGAGCAAAAAAAAAAAAAACGCATACGGTAGCATTAGTGCCTAGAAGTTTGCAAGAGATAGTCCAAGAGCTAAAGCACTATAAATCATGGACTTTACTGTACTTGATGACCTGCTTTGTCCTTGGTAGCAGAGCAAGGATTTCCTAAGCTAACAGCGCAGTAGGAGTCGCAGTACACCTTCCAAAGTCTGCGTACCTGTCCTGTATATGTGGTCGCCAAACATATTCAGATGTAAAGTTCTGAAACACTTCAGTAGAACAAAATAAATGATCAATTGAAGTTCTTGTTCTTTGCTTTTGTTGTTGACCAAATCAACATCCTGCATCCTTGAGGGCCCCGTGTTAGCGCTGTACAACACCTGTAAGTGTGCGGCTCAAAGCTTCCGGATCACCCGCTGGCAACGAGATGTACGTTCGTATCTTTTGTCCCGTGTGTTGTAGCGTCTAATAATGAAGGCACAGCGTGTGTTTGAAAGTGATTCACGTACGAGACGCTTACGTAAGACATCTCTCAAGGCCCTCAGGCATGCTCTCAGTAATCGAGGCTACTTTGTGACTCATTGGCAGTTACTATGTGTCGATGTCTGATTGCATCACATGTACATTAACCTCCCTCGTGCGGAGCGTGATGTGAAATACCCAGAGCACTATTTGCTGTTGTTAATCAAAAGGGTTTAACGCGATCCGGGTTCGGCACGTCGTCCTCAAGCGACCCGGCGAGTTGGTTGAGATCCAGTCAGGCCTCGGATTTGACTCATGGTCCATTTGGAGAGTTTATAAACCAAGAATCTGTCAGTCATGAGGATTAAACGTGGCGCTTCAGAGTAAATCACGGTGTAGGATTGATATTGACATCACTAAATCAGAATATATTCCCCCAATGCCTGTATTTCATAATGATACATTCATTGGATTCTGAATCTTCTCTATTGAAAGAAGCCCCTTAAAGTGATCCAGCATGTTTGTCTTAATCATTTAGACACTTTTGAATTAAGTGACTTTATTTTTTTAATTAGAAGAACATATAAAGCTCAAGGCCTGTGTCAATGCAAGCAACGCAGTTTTCTAAGACACTTGCTCGTTATAGCTTATAAACGTCTTCATAACAGTCGAACAGAAATCCTCTGGCCAAATTATGAAAGAGAAGGCCGCAGATTTTAGTCGCACTTGATTGTGTATACAACAAATTATAGTAAAGTGACTAACGATAGAGGAGTTGTTATACAATTCCAAACCCTTCTTTCACGGAAAACCCCAAAGTGAATTGGACTCCATCTAGCTCTCGTACACATAACATACTTAACATGTCGGTTTGTCATGTATGATGTAGGTCTCAGAAATCCTCAAATCGAGTCATTGGGCGTCCAGCTGTCACTCTTTGTTGATGTGAGAGGCTATAAGGAGGTGGCCGTCACAGCTCTTACTGTCGCTGCCTCTTGCTTACAATTTAGAGAGTGTGTCATATTCATCACCCAGTATTAAGGTCAGCGTGATTTCACATTTTGGGGGGGGGGTTTGGGGCATGTGAATTAACCGCAGCAGTGATTACTGCCGTTCACTCTCCCCAGTAGGTATCTCAGTAAATGTAAAGTGAGGCTGTGGCCCAATGCATACCTTGTTATTCCAAGCTGAGAGAGAGTTTCTTATCTAAAAGTCTTTGCACTCTGGTCATGCCCGGCGTCGCAGCTCTTTTAGTTCTGCCTTTATTTTAAGAGACTCTTAGGATAAAAATAGATCTTCTTTTTTTTTGGGCTGCTCATAATACCTGTAATCCAAAAAAGAAAAGGTTTGTGGATTTCTATTTAAAGGACACAGCTGGTGAATTAAGGATACTTTGCTGCTGTTGTGTTTCTAGTAAGAGAACATGCTTGTAATCATGTATCACAGAACAATTGCAGTAAGTCTAATGCAATACTGCATGATATTTTGATTTACTGCAGTATAAAGAGAAACACCTCAGTTTAAATGCAATGTCTTGTTCAGTAACTTAATAATCATTTTAGCTAAAGCACTTGCTTACGCCTATAATAAATCAGATAAGTTGTTTACCTCAATAAGACTGTGTATTTTAATAGTTAAAGGACTTACTGATTGCACCTTTACCTTAACGGGTCTTTTGGCCACTTTGTTAGCACAAAGCTGACGTAGCATTAGCATCTACATTGACGTGGATGGCAAACAGTTGCTTATTTACACATGCAGCAGTATTATAATTCTTCTGGAGTTTCTTCCTAGTTGATGAATGTAAGTCTAACATTCACTCCTCCTTTGCTCTATTTCTTGTCTCAATCAGCTTCCCTGAGAGAAATATCTGTCTGTTTTAGCTGCTAAATGCTAGCTAGTAGCCAGCTAGCCACTAGCAGCGTCTGTTTGCCATTCGGTGCTGAGCGGGCGAGCAGCTTTCGTAGAGCGTTTTTCTCTGCCTGCTTGAAATGACACGATGAGAGCAAACCAATTAAATGAACCAAAAACAGTAAAGTTACATTATGTAACAATGAGCTGCGATTTGCTGCAAATATTTATAATAATACTTGAAAATATGGTTTCAAGGGCCGTTGAAGGGTTTTTTATGTGGATGCTAATGGTTAGCATTTAGCTATTTCTGCTGTTGATGTCGCTGTGATTGTCGTCCCTATAGATCCTATTGTGATTGAGATCTGTTCAAGTAGTTTTAAAGAGAGTTTTTGACTTCTGCATGTCGCACAAATGAGAGCTGTTTCTTGACGGCATTAAAAGTGAAGGGATAGAATGAGTGAACGATCAACACGGATCTGGTACTGTTCATCAGTAGATACACCGACATTGGCATGCATGTGCATGAAAAGCAAACACACTCACACTGGCACGGGCCTCTCTGTGGACCTTCAGGTACTGAATTAGTCGGCAAAAACCTCAGATGTGCCTGCAGCAGAGAACACATGGCTTTTCCTTTGATGTGCTTATGGTTGGAGCATTTCCATTTTCACAAATACTCTGTGAGAGTTGCCATCCATCCATCCATCCATCTATCCATCCATCCATCTATCTATCTATCTATGGTTGCTATCTAGCTGGCTATCTAAAGACCTCAGGGTCCACCTGAGAAATATGATTAAGATTTAATGTTTTAGGTGCTGCTGTCATGGTGCATACGGACAGAGCTTGATGGCACTTAAGGCTGCCTGAGGAAGAGTGCAGGTCAAAACATTCTTCCTCACACCGGGCCAGGAAACACAAGAAAGCCATCAGATCTTCTGGCCTCAATTTATTTTTTTTCTCCAGAAGCCTGCTTTCGCTCCAAAAGCCTTGACGAAAGCTCACAGCTTGTTCAAGGTTGCTCCCGGATCTGATTCAGTGGTTCCTGGAGGATTTGGACATCATTGAAATTCTTTATCCTTCATTCTGAGCGACTCCCACTGCTTCTATCTATCTATTTATTTAACCTCCCTCCTCTCTTCGGTGGCTGCCTTGTTTTCTTCTGCATTCTGTGACAACATAATAATTATATATATCAAACAGGCACAAGTGCATATCTTTGTCCTCATGTATAGTGGTACGGCATTAGTAATGTAGGGCTTTGTGTAATACGTACGCACACAAGGACAAATGCACAAATAATAGGAGAGAAGCAATTTGGGGTTTATTACACGCTCTGTTTGATATTCCCCAGGTTCTTGGCAATAACTGAAAGTTGAACTTGAATTCACTGAACTTCAGCAGGAGAGTGATAATGAACAACAACCAGCGTAGAATAATGAACAATATTACTGAACATGTACAGTGCAATTAAAGAGTACAATAAAACAGATGATGCAGCATGAGCAAATCATTTTACGAAACAGGTTAAACAGAATAATAATACAAAGTAACACAAAGAAATTCAGTGGAAGATGTGAAGAAACATTTTTTTCTTCTTTTTTTTTTTTAAAGAACTGATCATTGGACAATTCTGGGAGTTTCTTCCAAATATTTGACATTTCTAAGCCTCAGGCTGGTTTCTATTCTCACACCGATGCTGCACAGATGACAGACCCCACAGAGGCACATTACTTCTACTTCCTGGAGTCCTTGTCCCATACGCGAGGGAACGGCCCCTATTGATTGTTTGTTTGCAAACGGTATCTCCCGCATCCACGCCCAAGCCCATGAGTAGTTACAGAAGATCATGTTATTTGGGAAAGAGAACCGATAGGAAAAAAAAAGAAGAAGAAAGCAGCCTGCTGCAAGAAATCCCAACTTACACTCTGACACTTGTGGGTTTAGATGATATTCACTCATTTATCAATGTGTTTTCCGGCGCGTGCACACATGGTGCAATGGTAGTTGATGCAGTCGCAGCAAATCGGCAGGTACAGGGATTCTAGCAGACCCTTGTGCTCTCAAGAACATGGAAAGGAACTCCATCTTTAGAATGACCCCCTACGATTAAAACTCCACAATAAACACCTACAACTCTTCAGTTAGACTTTAATTGGAGCCTTTAGTAAAGTATGTCGGGAATAGTGTTTTTGTTCTGGTTGTGACTTTGTTTTTTAACATTCTTTTGAAGTTGCTGATTTGTGCCTTTTGAGCTCACCGGATGCATCCAGGAGGCAGTCCCACGCACTGATTGTATAATGAACTGCTGCCTTAGTAAATCACACACTCATTACACACAGATTGCACTCGCGCAAATTGAATGAAAAGGTGCAGTGCAAATTGGCAATGTGCTTTTTTTCATGCACTGGTCGTCAGTCTATTTCACTAAGTGATACAGATTGTGTACATACTTTGTTTGTTCTGCCACACACACACACAGAGAACATCTGTATGTCAGCCATGCCCAGTGGCAGTGCACCTATCTTCTTACTGCAGGATCCTTCAGCTCACTCTCCTCACACACTCCGGTAGCATGTTAACTGCATTACATTCAACGTTCAAGAGGATCATGTCCCTTCATCTTCTTTTTTTTTCCATGTTCCTGAAAATGCTCCGACACTGCAGAAGAATCAAGACGTATAATTTACCAAGATCAAAACCTGTCTGTGGAAAGTGGGAGGTGTAAAATTATTTACTGCTTTGCCGTGGTCGATTTGTGGTCAGGGGCTCTTCAGGTATTATTACCCTTTCGGTTGGAGACGTCTGAGGTGAGGAAGTGGACTCAAGAAAATTGGCTTGTCTTCTCGAGGTCTCACAGAAGCTCGGGGGCCTTTTTAAAAGCCTCTTTACGATATGTCAAACAATTCAGCCTTTTTAGGATCCTCGACTTTGCCGTCCTGAAATGTTTTAATCATTGTTGTGGAGTGAAGGTCATCATTCAAACCCGAGATATGCAAAGATGTCTTGATAAGACATCTTTGCATATCATGTACGTGGGATTCAGGTGATAAAGGGATGAAATGTATTGATTTTTTTTACTTACTCAAGCACCTGTCATTGGTCAGTGATAAATAATATGAAAGAGGTTGAGAGCAGGTTTACTGTTGGATTGTTGTTGGATTGGTCCTTTTATTGTCAATTTCAACCTTTATTTCCCTCCTAATATAAGTCTCAAGAAAACAGCTTGTTTGGGATAGTTTGCCACCTTGATGGAATCAAACAAACGGCAAACAGTCTCCCTTTTGACACTTGGTCCATTGAGTGTTATTGAACTCCTTCTTATGTTAGCCAGAGCCAACAGTCAATCGTCTAAACAAAGAAAGTCGATGTTGACGATCAATTATCGTCTTTGAATGGTCTTCCATCAGAGGCTGTGTATACAATCATCCTCTTCAGCAGACGTTTACAAGCCCTGCAACATTATCAGGCCGTGAGTGCTTTGTGCTTTTTGTAGCTTTTGCAAGTGTGATTGTTCTACGACACCTGAAGGACCGAGAACATAAAAACTACTTAGTGCAAAGGACATTCTGATGAAGGTCAGATTTGCAAATCAAAACTCAGACATAGTAAGTACATTGTCTTGTGATGATGAGGTCAGAATGCATGATGGGATTGCTCTTGCAATACCACTCAGTTGTCACTAAAACTCTGCAACCTAAATGGTCCTTAAGTTCAGTTAAAGTCAATATGGAATATCGATTGTAATGAAACTAAAGAGACCATTTGCAAATGTAGACGTCTCAGACTGATGTTGTAGTTTGATACAAACGGATGTTCAGTTAGTGCAGACGGGCTCTGCAGGACAGTAACCTTTGTTACGACCTTAATTACAACCTGCAGCGTGTGCAGTTGAACAAATTGATGTTCTGCATTAAATCTGTATCTGATTTACCTGTTCGTCGACTCAAGTGGGTACGTTTCCCATTAAATTCCAGTCCTACATAATAAACGCTACATTTGCTTTCAGCCACTGACATTCAGTGATTTTTACAATTCATTAGAAATAACAGAAACTTAATTTGAAATATTTGGGCTCAATAGGTTTAAAAAGACTCGCCCACATAAAGAAGAGCACAGAGAAGAAACTGCTCGCTCTGCTCTCAAAAGAAGATTATTGATTGCATGCATCTCCTCTCTCTCTCTCTCTCTCTCTGCCACAGCTCCTTCCAGACTGACGACGATGACGAGGTGGCTAACAAGACGTGGGTGCTGACTCCCAAAGTGTACGAGAGTGACGTCACACACATCCTCAACAGCCTACTAGACGGATACGACAACAAGCTCCGACCCGACATCGGAGGTGGGCGCTGATTTTTTTCACATCCGTTTAGTCACAGAATCCTAAAGAAACAGCCCCCACAAGTTTGCCGTCAAGCACATATATGCGCTCTGACATACGTGCTTACATAAACATGTTACCTATTGAGTTGAAGACAGGGAGGCAGCGTCTGTGATGTCACCTTCAAGAGATTCTTTGAAGCCTGGCGCCGGCTATTTTCATTCTTCATATCTATAATTGTGGAGCGAGATGAAGTCCAATAAATGTGTCAGTGAAGGCAGATATGACTTGTTAAAGATTCAAAACACAAACTAGGACCAGGACTCCAGTTTTACTCGGGATGTGCCACATCTCTGTTGGTATCATATTCAGACTGGCCATCTGGAGGACGGAGAGTTAATCCCAGTGGGACTCTGTGCAACGCTTGAGCAGCCCATTTTTTAACTTTTTTTATCAACATCCAGCAGGGTAAACATGCAGTAAACACACTTTATAGTCCCCTTGTGGTTCTGCACCAGCCGACGTCCTTCTCCTCCTGATGGGCTGGTGGAGGTCCGTCGTCCTCCCAGATTTTCACGGCCCTCCGTCTGACCCAGCTACATGTCCATTAACTCCAATGTCGAGCCCCGTACGTCAATATAAGTGTTGTCTGTTCATAAACCTGACCAGACCTCAACCTCAGTGTTGATACATTATAACATATAACTTCTAAGAATCAGCTTTTGGAAAGTGTTGAAAGCGTTTATGGTCACAATCACTTGTTTACAGTTCCGATTGATTGCAAATGAGGAAATTCATGGTTGTAAAAGAGAATTGATCCGCCGTGTCCAGCTGCAATCGACCAGCCCGACCTGCCTCCTTAAACGGACCAATGCAAATGGTACAAGAGTTATTTGGAAGCTCACACAGACGTCGTGCGTCTGTTTAAAATGCAAAGGGAGTGAGAGGGCATGACGAGCCGGGAGGGTCGTTGCTTGACATGGAGGGATGAGAACGTGTTGGCTTGTCTGGGAGAAGTCCAGGGCCATTTTTTAGTCCCCGGTCGGTACCTCTTTTAATAATATTAGTCACGCCACCTGATTTAATAGCCCTGCTGCAGATTGTAAAATGATAAGAAATAATGACTGCATTTTAAGGCCGTAGAAGTTTAGCAGAGCGTGCAGCCGTGTTGTGTTTTCCTCATTACATTCATGTTTCATGGTCGGGATAGCAGCCTGTCAAGATCCTGCAAGCCTCGTCTTTTTTTTTTTTTTATGTCGGGCGCAGGAAAGTGGCTTATTTCCTTCACTTTGACAGGCAGCTGGGTCGGTTTCTCCTGTCCACAGAGATGCACATACTGTATATCACAAAGCCATCTACAGGAGCTTGGGGAGGGGGGGGGTGCTCAGTAACCTTGAATACTTGATTCATGGGTCAGTATATCTGGTGGATGTGGTTTAAGTCAGCGTCTGTCACACACTTACAGAATAACTTACAGTAGGACTGTATTTAGGGCATTGTAGTATCTGTGCTGGACTGTCAGCCACTGGATCATGTTATATTAAAGCTGCAGGAGTAGTTTGAAGAATGTCCCGGTATAGCAGAGGTCGGGGAACCTACGGCTCGCCAGCCAGTGATGGCTCTTTCGACGACGGAAAAGATGTCGAAAAGAAAGAAAGATGAGGATTATTGACGTTCCAGGACAGAGGAATCTGTCTTCCTCTTAAAGTTTCCTTAAAACTTGGAACGAGCTCACTGTCACATATCCACACAATGCAGTCTTTCCTTAAGCCTCAACGCCTGCATGAAGCTAAACCTCACCACTTATGAAACAGACTACACGGCCATCGGCAAAACCACACAGCACCAGATTAATGGTAAGACGCATTTAATTTATTATTGGATAGCTTTTACGGCTCTCCCAGCCAACAAGGTCCCCGACTCCTGCGGCGTTGCATTTGTCTTGCCTCCATATTCTAGTGTTCTAGTGTCCTACTTAGATCATAAACAGCAGTAGCAATATTATATATGTCCAAAAATGCTTAATACATCACAGCACCGTCCCTGACTTGCTTCCCACCGGCAAACATGGTCACTAGTGTTTACCGTAGTAATATATTGTAAATCTGCCTTTATGAAATCTTTGCTGCAAGCGTTTTATATACACTGTAGGATATGTACAATCCTGCATATAATATGACATGTTTCATGAAGGGGCATCATCCTCATTCTGCAGACTTTTGAAGTGGGCTTGTGCTATAAATTTAAGAGCACCTCAGATCTGCTTTGAGCAGAAGCTTCAGCCCAGAAAGCCACTCGCGTAGCCGAGCGGCTGGCTGCCACCGTCTTACCCGTCATCTTCAAACGAGCTATGATCTGAGCTCTCTCTGAGTTCTTCTTCTTCTTCTTCTTCTTCTTCTTCCAGCTGCTGCCAAGTTACACGGCTACAGAGGGGTTATAATTAGCGAGCTGTACTGTCATCCCAGCCACCAACCAATCAACCAGCCAACCAACCGTACCATAGCAAAAGCGAGGTTTCTCCTCTTCGTCTTCTTCTCAGAGCTCAGCAAATGCTGTGGATTTAGATTCAGCACTGATTGTGCCACAGCTTCCCTTTGAAGTCCATTGTGATGCTCATTTAATTTTAACGCCCCTGGAGTCGACTGCACAGATGAAAACTCAAATAGGGCAGAGATGGAGGGAGAGAAGGGAGGGGGGGGCTGAAAATGGAATTCATATTTTGGAATACATACAAAGCATTGGCGAAGGTCGTTGCTCTCCAGATATTAATTGATTGTGCAGCGATTAAGAGTGAGTACAGAAAGTTGAATTTATATAACGACCAGGTCTGAATGATTGCTGGTGCACAGTGATGCACTCAGTCAGCATCTATGATCCAACTGCGATCTCGATCGTCCTTCTACAACATGCAGTGGGAGCATTGGCTCGTGTTATGTTGTCTTATTGACTTATCAGACGGGGCGCAATGCCGTGCCTGCATGCTTGCTTGCATCCGCAAATGAAACGTAAGGCGCTTTCCGCACGGTAACCATGGAAACGGCCAACCACGGCCTGTGTGTTGTGGGGCTGCGCTCCAAAAAATATATGTGAACTAAAAACCATACTCACATACAACCAAACTCACTGACAGCGAGGATCCGTCTCTCACCTGGTGGTTTGTGCTGCACGTTAAATAGACGAAAAAAATTCCAACTTCATGGGATTGTGCCTCCTTGTCACTCCACCTGTCCTCTCCACCTGACCGCCCGCCTCTCATTACAGATGAATACTAGTCGCTTCAACCGCTTCCTGTCCAAAACTAAAGGAAACTTTGGCAAAGCCACTTTATTTTCACTGGCAACTTTGAATAATGTGCACTTGGCAACTGTTTGTGAATCGACATCCAATCTCCATTTCGCTATGTCAATTAGAGAAGTTACACTCGCCTGTGTTCATCAATCTATTCATGCACTGCCCAGAACTTTATAGACGTTGTTGTCCGAGGTTACTTATCTTTTTAATTCAGTCTTTCAGCCTGAGCGTAGTACTCGCAGCCACTCCGTTATACATCTGACCGAATGACACACTTAATTGATGTGGACATTATGAGAGATAAAGTATAAGCCATTAAGAGCACCGTGTGTGTTCATGCATGTGGCTGTTCATGCATTAACACACACACGTGTGTTAATATGGATGGGGGTGCAACGCACATGTCATGTATGCCTCGGAGTGACATGAAAAATGGATGCAAACCTGCACTTCCTGCTCCCTTTGTCTATCTGTTGTGCACTCACAACCCCCACATGAGGCCTCGGAGCCCGTTGCGTCTGACCGGACTCGTCTCAGGCAGCGCGTCCAGTCATCCATGAACAGGCACGTTCGGCAGCAAAGTATGAAAACTGATCCTGGCTGACTCAGAGGATCTGGCGATGCGCGGGCCTTCCTCTGACACCAAGCTGTCCGGTTTTATCAGCCGTACTTTGTCTGTTGCTGCCTGTCCATCTCAGCGGACTGACGCCGACGGTATATACCGAGAGGTGTAACACGACGGACGGATGAAGACGAGCAGGTGCAGAGGAAGGATACGACACTTAGATGGATAAAGACAGCAAAGCAAAGATAATCACTGACACAGGAGGGGACAGTCAGAGAGTAAAGTTACAGCAGTAACACTACTGTACTAATACTATACTTCACTAATATTATACTTTACTATAACTACACTATACTATCCCAACTATACAATACTAAGCCATTACTATACTATAATATACTGTAGTATTAACTAGTTTAACTATTACTATGATGTACTATCACTTACTATTCAATAGTATACTATACTATGCTGTACTATACTATACTATACTATAATACTATACTATACTACCACAGCTCCACAAGACAATAATCTAACTATACTATGCAATACTAATACGATACTTTAACTATTACTATCATATACTATAAATTACAATACTATACTCTACTATACCAATACTACACTATGCTAATTCTATACCAATACTGTCCTATGCTGCATCATACCATACTATACTATATGTGACTATACTATACTATAATATAATACTATATACACAATATACTATACTAATACAATACTTATGCTATATTATACTATCTCAGCTACACAGCACAATAATCTATCTATAGTACACTATGTTATACTATACTATAAATACACTATGCTATACTATACTATTATATCACTCTGTTTATTTTATGTTCAGAAGTTTATTTGAAATAAATAAAACTCAGCCTGACATCCGACATGTCGAATGTTTCTTCTGCTCTGATCTAATATGACATATTCTTCTCTAAGTTGTAATTTTTCTCCAAAACTTGTCCAGTCAAAAATATTTATGAGGCTCTTTCCGCCCAAAACTGCACCTGCACCTGCCGTGCACAGGCAGGTCTTTGAGAAGAGAGAGTAGATGATTCACTACCGAGAGGTTTTTATGAATCTTATGCATGGAGGCACAGGAAAAGGAATGGACGGGGTGACGCTGAGGGCACAAAAGTATTCTGATAAATGAGTCAAGAGCTCGGAGTACAAATACAAAGTGTCTGGTTCTCTGACATCGGCAGGACGGAGCTCTCTGCTGACTTCCGTTCCTTCCCCGGAGCGTTCGGTCTGCAGTGAGAACACAATCAACTCGACCAACGGAAACCTTTTGTATTCGAGATGATTTACAAAGGCATAAGAATTACTTCCATGAGATGAGGAAGGAAAATAATTTGATTTATGTGGAGCAAAGCGGCGCTCCACAACACAATGTACTCGGGGAAAATACAGCCGGTTGTCTTTATCACAAAAACGCAAGCCAGCATTTATATATTTACAGTAATGGATCCAACTTGTAATCGTTTGACAGCAATGATGGCGTAGAGGTAATGCTTCTTACGTTTTGGACATGAGCTCATATGTAAGTCGTCTGCATGAAGCTCCCCGGGGAGATGTGAATGATTTCAGACACTCTCCGAGGCTTGAAAGAACAGTTTGCTCACGCTTGGCGTTCGCCGCTTCTTGAACGTCACCGTGTTATCGCAAACGAACCGAGAGACAAATGCATCGGTTGCATGGTTTGAGCATCTCAATCAGAACAAAAACAATGGGTGAACACGCTCCAAGATATTTTTCTATTTCGGGTTTTGAGACGTCCTCCCCCTCTCAGCTGCTGGGAACTTCTCCTCTGATAAACATCACTTTCTTGGCGTAGCCCCCTTCTATTACATGCTACGCTGTCTGAGTCCTTCATTGGTTGTTTCCACCTGTGGCTTGAGTGTAAGAAATGTTGGTTGATATTGTGAATTTGATGCCTCGTGAACGTCCAAAAAAAAGCAACCCATTGCTCTTCCAGTACACTTAGTGCTGACAGCATGCCAGAACTCTTTTTTTTTCCCAGGCTTGTCTACCAGGTGTGCAGCAACACTTCAGCCTGAAAGCTAGCGGAGCAGGGAAACACACCTGTTTTCCTCCTCACTTGTGATGATGATTATGATCTTAAGAAGAAGCTGATTCCTGCAACCGGTCATGTAAGTGCACGGCCTCTAAAATGAATTTGCTTCTTTGCAGTGAAACCGACGGTGATCCACACGGACATGTTCGTCAACAGCATCGGCCCAGTGAATGCCATCAATATGGTGAGTAACACTTGCCGTTTGATTGCATGGTGTTCCTTATCTTATTACTACCCTGCATGCTGCAGCATCTATAACTTAAGGAGAATACCTGTTACTATATTTGTGTTCAACCTGCCTTCATCCGCAGGGAGGTGAGACTATAATTATCTAGAGCGCCGCTCGCTCTGCAGCTGGCAGGGATTCAGTTTGTTGCTCAAGCACACTTAACATTGCAGATGCTTGCTTTCATGTCGGATCGGATGGTCGACCTAATCACCATGCTGCCCCGCTGCCCTTATGGAGTAACGACACAGTGCAGGCGTCAATCAGTGACTTAACAACTGCACTGGCCTTTTGCACCGCGGCGTATGAAGGTGATCTATTTAGCGCAGCTCATCGCAGACAGCCGAGAACGCCTCGTGTCTTCAAACTGAGCAGTCGTTACTCATCACACACGCCAGATCTCCAAAAAAAAAAAAAAAAGCTTGTAGCTGAGTGTTGGCATATCATCTCCTTTTTTTTCTTTTTTTTTTATTTGCCAAGAAAAGAATCGGTTGTATCAGCTGTCACATTTTTTTTTTGTTACACAAATGTTCCACTTGGTTTGAGGACGAGGCGTTTTTTTTTTTTTTTTTTAGGATTTGGACAACTTGACACATTCAAAATGTGTCCTGGCTGCACGGATTACTTCTGTTCATCATTTGAACTTCTCCAAATGTCTCGTTGCAGTAATGTGCATTTCACCATGCTGTCACATGACCTATAATGTACATACAAACGTCAATATTTAGCTTACTGCATCTTTGCAAGTATTAGTATAAGTCGGTATTTGGGTCGCCATGCATTTGCTTCAGAGTATTTATATAAACACATAATGGCCATGCTATAAATATAATGTTTCTTTACATTACAAACCTGGTCTGTCTGCAACACCAGACCTCTTTAGGATCTCTTACAGGGTCGGACGTCACTTTCAACAATATGAGTTGGAGTGCCGGTTACTGCAAGTCTTGCTCCAAATGCTCATGTCAGCCCTGTTTCTATAAATATGTCACAGTAGAAGTCCTGCAAGTGATGTGCTTCAGCTGTGTGATTCAGATAGGAGAACCCTCCTCCATGCTGCATTCAAAGAGCAGTGATGTCACAAGATGTCCTGCTGCATTCATGAACCCAAAATAGCGCAAAGAGGACAAAAGATTAGCATGCACGTATGAATTAGACACTGTGTTCCTCACGAAAATCGCGCGTCACTGTTTTGTGTTGCACGTCCCCGCTGAACCCACTGCTTTTGTAATTCTGCAGAGCAGCCTGCTCTACATGGCGGCAGAGTTCCATTTCACTTAGTCTTAGCTAAAAACACCCACTCTCAATAACTGCAGTGGAGTTGGAAGAGAAGCATCGATGAGATCAGTCAGAAAAATCCGTGCTCACATAAGGGAGTCGCTGTGTCACATGCGTGTGTGCGTGTGCGTGTGCGTGTGTGTGACGAGGGCATTCCGCTGACATGAAAGGTTGACTGATTGCTTCACATTCATTTGTAATCAGCGTGGTCGGGGCCTTTTGTGTTCACACTACGGCATGACAAATGTGGCGAAGGACTGTAGATATTCTGAGGAGCTGAGAATAGACCGACGGTGCAGGGGGATGCATCTGAGCATGAACGCTATTTTAAATTTCCTAGCCGTGCAACGGGGAAGCTGTGAAATTTTGGCAAAGCTACAACTCACCAGAGTCTGAAAGAAATGGAATGGATGGGACTAACGGAGAGAAAAGAGAGGTACAGTTGAGAAAGAATTGTAAATTGGGGCTTTGCAGAGCCGAGCAGCTCTTAGCTGTTCTCAGATGTGTGCAGCTGCTGGAGTTGAAAGGAGAGCGATGCTCTGAAAGATTCCAGAGGGCAGCTAAATAGATGTTTATCCCACTTAGCAGGGCCCAGATGAAGATCCTAAGGTATTCAATCTTTCAACTTTCGGTTCGAACCGTCTATTCTATGAGAAAGGACACCGTAAGTAAGGGGATCGGGATGTGGGAATGTGTTTAGAAAACTCCCTGGCATGGATTTAGCCTTTATTTTGGACTAATCTTTGTCCTGAATTTAATGCCTCTATGCCCTCTTGCACACAAATCCCCGGCCTTTTTTCCTCTCCTGCTGTACTTTATTTTTTTTACCTCGGGGCTCAACCTTTCCAAACAAGAAAATAAATCAAAAAAAGACTGACAGCTCCCTCTCAATCACTGTCTCCTGCTTTCTTTCCCCAACAGACCTAAACTCACCTTTTGTTTGGGCCTCTTCAGCCGTGCCCGCGCTGCTGTCGCCTACGTTTCTCATCCGTCTTACGTATGTTCTAACAAAGCTCTCCAAAAGGAGACAGAAGTTTGTGTCCAGCTCAGGACAAAGAGCTGCAGAGGCAGCTTGTCATGAGGTTAGATAATACTTACACCAAATAATAGGAATTTATTAATTGCCCCATTGAACATTTAATTTTCAGGTTGAGGGCGTCAAGATGGTCTTTTTCGACGGCGCTCTTTAGCAGAGACAGACTGCGTCCTTGGCTTCAACATGCACCATCTTGTCTGGGGATAAAAACAGATGTCTTTCAGCATTAAGTTTCCACTGAAAGTTCCTGTAGGACAGAAGAGAAGCAGCTTACAAAGCCTACTGTTAAATTGTGATTTCAATGCAGCTCACGGTTAAAAAGCTGGATGCAAACAACACTGTTTGCACGAGTTTCCTTACAAACAGACACCTTTATCTATAAAGTGTGTTCAGTATTTTAAACTCAACATGCAGATTAAACTCTCATCTGTCTTCAGGAATACACCATCGACATCTTCTTTGCCCAGACCTGGTACGACAGACGGTTGAAATTCAACAGCACGATGAAGGTTCTGCGTCTCAACAGCAACATGGTCGGCAAGATCTGGATCCCAGATACGTTCTTCCGCAACTCCAAGAAGGCCGACGCCCACTGGATCACCACGCCCAATCGGATGCTGAGGATCTGGAACGACGGGCGGATACTCTACACCCTCAGGTAAGAGGGTTGTAGAGTATCCTTATTATTGACTGGCGGAAGTACTTTAGTCATCACCACCCCGTGATCGCAATCGAAGGTTGCGTGGTGCTTCATCATCCGCTCAATGACGCCACTGCACATTCTGCGTACATGCGATTGTGTCTTAACGTTAAAAAATGAAACAATGAGA
>CAAKHC010013910.1:0-14501 GCA_901007825.1 Macroramphosus scolopax | reverse complement strand
GTCGGTTATGCAAGAGGGTGTGCAGGATTGCATGCTTAGCTTGCAATTTAAAGCAGGCAGACCAGATGATTCATATTGTCAGGGTCAGGTCTACGTGGGCTCCGCCAGCCTCACCTTCCTAACACCCAACATCTGCTGGGGTCAGACAGCCGAACCCGGTGATGGCTCATCATCAGCTGGACGCCGCTGTGCATGTTCCAGCTAACTACTGGCAGGAGACGAGGGTTTTTTTGTGTGTGTGTGTGTGTGTGTGTGTGCTGCTCTCTCGCTTTGTTTTACTTTATATCTCGCAGCGCTACAAGCTCGAGTTGCCTTTGTCAAACATGCCAGGGAGTTCTTGCCTGCGCATCGTCACGTATCGATCCGTCAGTGACATCGCAGTTGTGTTGACAAACCTCCGTCTGTAAGACGATACGATCTGATTTAATAATCTTTGTGAAGATTGCATTACAACATGTCATAATATAATTCCCTCATGGCTCATGATAAATCGGATCCCTCAAGTAAACGTCTTTCTTTTACAGCAAGTTGCACACCGCCCTCCAACTTTAACCTCCTCTCGTCTGCACCTCTGTGTTCCAGGAGACTACGTGGTGCTGACGGTCTTCTTCGACCTGAGCAGGAGGATGGGTTACTTCACCATCCAGACCTACATCCCATGCACTCTGATTGTTGTTCTCTCCTGGGTCTCATTCTGGATCAACAAGGATGCTGTGCCTGCCAGGACATCATTAGGTGAACAACACTCTTTCTGTAGTACAGGCTGATGTCGGTGAGGATGATAGTAGACGATAAAGTTTGTTCCTTTTCCTTCCAGTTTTAGATTCCTGTATAACTGCTCATTAAACCTTTACAGAGCCTACTTGCACACACACACATGCTGCTGTTGTACCACCCTGGTTCATTAGCCATCCTGCCTGTGGTGGTCATACATATTAAAAACCAGTCGACGTCGTCTTCCTCTTTCCTTCTGTTCTCTCCTTTTGTCTTTTCCCTCTCTCCTCCTCCTCCTCCTCTCTGAGAGAGGGCAGTTGTTTAGGGAATCTAGTCCATCTTGATTAGAAAGGCCCTATCCTGGCACATGTTTCCACGCATGCCCTAATGAGGGCTTAATTATGCACTGCAGCAGGGGTGGGTGGGGGGGGGGGGTTGCTGCAGAGATGCAGCCTCAGCACAATAATAATGTAGGTGTCCTCTTCACTGAATGCATAAAAGGGCACGGACTTAAGACGGGGGGGGATATCAAGGAAACTCATCGGCCTTTGAAGTCGCCCTTTGCGTCCACTAGACATCGTTGGAAGTTCGTGACACGGTCCCGTACATTCCTCCGAGTCAGCCGTCTTTTCGGAGGGGGCCCCTTAAGGCCTCTAAATCCTGACCTCCGGTCCGTGCGCTGTGATCGTCACCCGTCCTACCTCACCCTCGTCATCACTTTGTCAGTCATTAATCTCCCGAAAAATAGGTTTAGCTTTTGTTTTTCCGGAGGCCTCGAACACGATTCGCGGTGGAAATAATAACACTATTAAGTCCCGGCTAAAAATGTACCAAGAATCAAATATCTTAATTTCCTCTTTGAAAGATTATGTGGGAGGTACAAGCAGCCAGGTGGTTAGGGAGCGGATTAATGCAGATGACATAATTCTTAATCCTTCAATGCCACCCAGAAATGTATCAATGCTCTCACGGTGCTGCCGGAAGCAGACTGATGTCTTTGAGTCTACGTTAAATATAGACTTACATCATCTCCTACATGCGGGACGAGGCCTCCCCTCGATGTATGTTCATAGCAAGGCGATGTTTGTTGGTGTTTGGGGGCTGATGCTGGTGCTAATCTGCTATATCAGTGCTGCTTTTTCTAAGCGCATTTTCCCCGTCGTGTGCCAGCAGCCCCCCCCTCCGCCTCCCTCCGTATCATCGCTAGAGACGGAGCGAGTAGAAGGGGGAGAGGGTTAACAGATGGTGGATGTATGGGATTGTGATATGTCAGTGTTGGTGGTCAATGGAAGCTGAACCATAAACCAGTAAATATGTGGATCAAGAGGACGGTAAAACAGCTGCTCACTGCTCCCTCACGGGCACCTCACTGTTGAGAGCTCGCAATTAAACAGCCATCGTTAATCCCCCTTCTTTTTTATGTCGTTCTATAACTGCATTGTTTCAGTTGCAACCATTAACCCACATTGTTTGTACAACATCAGATGGGGGAAACACTCCTAAAGTAAACGATGATACAGGATGAAGCCTAATCGACCTTCTCTGCTCTCTCCCCGACCTCCAGGCATCACCACCGTGCTGACCATGACCACGCTGAGCACCATAGCCCGGAAATCCCTCCCGAAAGTCTCCTACGTGACGGCCATGGACCTGTTTGTGTCCGTCTGCTTCATCTTCGTCTTCGCCGCGCTAATAGAGTACGGCACGTTGCACTACTTTGTGAGCAACAGGAAGCCGAGTGCCAAAAAGGACAGGAAAAAGAAAAACCCGGTGAGCGTGTTTCCAAAGATTACGATGTTAGAGGTCCTTTAAAGACGGAGCTAGAAACACTGTATCTCTGACTTCTCTGCTGTATGTGTCGTATATCTTTCTATAGCCTTTCTTTAGGTGAAAGTTCACGGACTCGCTACTCCGTCCCTCCCTCCCCCAGTGTATGACAGTACGACGATAAGCCTGAGAAATCACTGCTCAGTGTCCCTAAGGGAGCATCTTCCCGAGGACCGCCACCTCAAATTACTCAATGAGCCGGGCGTTGGGCTCAAACCTTCCCGCTAATCCGCCGCACATCTGTTAGGGTTGTAATGTAGACCCGTGTCACATGACAGGAGAGGTGCACTCCTATGAAATCCCTCTGCAGCTCGGCTGACATGAGCCGACGTCCTCTGTTGTACGTTCTCAATCTGTCGCCATTGAAATTAACTCCACGACATCTGTAAACCAACGGCGGGCCAGTACGTTCCACCGTATCTGATGGTCTCTGGTCGACGTTGACAATATGACGAATGAGCGTCGTCTTCGTTTGCAAATCCGTGCACGGGTTCGTCAACTATCTATGCACGTCACCCAACCTATGTCTCCTACGAACGTAAACAAAGTGTTTACTTGCGTACTTATCCGATCACGTGCGGAAGCGACATTAGATCGCAGGTGTGGACAGAACCGAAATATTTAACTGGAACTCTGCGCTACTTTCCAGCCTCTGTGAGCGAGGTCACACGGTCTGAGTGGCTCATGGACGAATGAATGGATAATGAAGTGGAAGGTGTCACGCCAGCTTTGGCAATCTCACAGGGGCTGTTTTAGCTTCTATCCACGATGTGTGTGTGTCTGTTTGTGTGTGTGTGTGTGTGGGAGGGGGGGGGGAGTAAAAAAAAGAACAGTTTGGATTCTTTTGATGTTGAAATAAATACGAGGAAATAAAATGTGTAACTTTTTTTAAAGTTTCTTTCACTTCTTGTAAAGTGATATCGAATTAACATGCAGATTCATTTTTCTTTCTTTCAGATTAGATGATGGATTTATTTTTTTATTTTCCCTTTTCTTGTATTTATTTTAGAATTCTTTCATGCGCAAAATGAAAATAGAAGGAGTTTGTTCAATTTATTGATAACGGAAATGAAAATGATTCCTGACGTCGTTCTTTGTTTTTGTTTCTTTTGATTTGATGTTCTGTTATTATTATTTGTCTGAATGAAACAGACGTTTTTCTCTGCAGAAGCACAATCTCACTCACAGGGAGTATTTAGATTTAGAGTTTTTTTTTTTTTTTTTATTTTGCACCGGTGATATTTTTTCCAAAGCGGATCGTGACGTGAGAAGAACGTGAGCTACATATATATCCCACCATGCATCCCCCCCGTCTGTCATGTGTGTCTCTCGACGGCAGACCTCCTTCTCTTTCCATTTTCAGATCGGTAGTATAACACTGTAATGTTCATACATTATCCTGTTCTTTATTGACGTGTCTTTGTCTTCTGTTGTTTTGTTGTTGTTTTTTTTCTGTTATTCAATTCCACATATTCTTTGTTTCCTGTCTGGACAAAAGCTCCTCCGGCTCTTTTCCTCAAAGGTATATTGCCTGTTGTCTGACTGCATGTGTCTGCTGCATTTTGGCTCTTTGAGCCCGTTAGCACCTCACTGCTTCTCCGTCTGTTCTCCAGCACTAACGCCTCTCTGTCTACTCCCTCTCAATCTACCTGCATTCTTATTGTACTCCTCCTCAGTTACTTGATAGGTAACAGAGTTAACGGTTCAAAAACAGAAGCCCTCTGCAGTGCACAGTGCGGAGGCAGCCAGCCAGACATACTTATGCAGTTTTTTTTGTTTTTTTTTGAAATTCAAATAAGCATCCCACACATCCCCGAGTCCAGAGGAATGTAACAGTCCAGGCCCGGCGTGGACTCGTTCTGGCTCCCTCTGTCCTGTTTCACTCTTCGTCGTTTGTCACCTCAGTGAACTAGTAGCCGCTTCTTCTTCCCCCCCTCCTCCCGCCAGTGAATCTCTACCTCTGTGTTTGTTGGGCTTCTTCAACCTTCCGCTTCCTACAGAGTCAGCAGAGCCTTAACAGACTGAAACAGACAACCCCTGCACTGCCTTAAGTCTAATTAGAGTCGGAGGTCCGTTCAAAAGATTAACTCACGGTTAATCTTTGAAAGACCCAGAAAGCATCCAGTGGTGGGTGGCGGCAAGAAAAGATCTAAATTTAGAAGCAAGTCGAGACCAATCTCTCTCAGGTTGGATAAGTCGGCCGAGACATGAATGTATTTCTGGAGAAAAACCAAATCATGAAGATCACAGATCACCACGGGATCCTCTGAGAGGTTGTCTACTTTCAGCCAGTTAAAGTTGCCACTGTGTTTGTTTCTTTGTTTTCTTTCGTGGTTTCTTTTGATGTCCTTGTTGTCGCTAACACCGCCCAGCTTGACCAGGCCAATGCGGCAGGATGCTGTTAATGCTCCTCCTGCTTGAGCTTCCACAGCGCTGCCTTCCAGTGCAACCAATCCCCTTTGAGAACTGAGTCATAACCTGTTCTGCTAATCCCGACCCCCCCCTCCCCACCTCCCCCACCCCTTATTAACTCAACATACTGTCCGAGTAGACGGGCAAAGATGCTGACACTAACCCCCTCTCTGTTCCTGGTTATGTGTGGTTTTCAAAGGGACGGCAGGTTTGTGCAAAATGAGAAGCTGCAGGAAAATAAACAGTCCAATCGACACTCGATCGAGGATGCATGCTTACAGCCGACGCTTTATTCAGTAAGCATGCTCCTTGTAGATACAACTGGACATAAAACCTAATGTTGCAATCAAAAAAATATATACTGACGGATTCACACATGTCTCAGCTGAGATTGTAAATCCTATTTTGGAGTGCCAGGACTGTCATTTCTAGAGGATTGTTCCTCTGTTGTGAAGAGAACATGAAGAACAAGCTGAATGACAGCCGCTGGCACTTTCTCCGGGGGAAGCAGTGATGTGAACTTCTTTGAAGCTGAACTTTGCTCGACGCTCGACTCACTGTCTGCCTTTTTAAATCATTGGAAAGGTCAAGGATCCTTTTCCGTTTTTTTTTTGTCAAAGGTTCCTGAAAGCATTTAATCTGTCAAAAAAGAAAAAAAAAATTCCAATTTGTGCAAAGGTGTCATTTTCAGATTCCAAAAAAAAAAAAAAAACCCCTCTTAGAACGACGGGGCCGCCGACTCTCTGATGCTGCTGCCGTCCTATTTTAAGAATCTTCACAAATGAAAGGCATGTGCCCCCCAGTGGTGAGCACCATTTGGAAAAAAATGTTTATTTGAACTCATTTAGTGACAGTCGGAGGGGGCTGGAGAAACACTGCATTGCTGCACATCTGCCGACAGACTCTCAATCGTTAGCTTAGCTTTGCATCATAACATCGAAATCTGCTGGACTGTTTCGGACAAAACATCTAGACAAATTTGTTGAGTCATAGAGCATCTATTCAGACGATGCACATGCGTCTGTTTGCTACAGTTGTGCAGCAGCTGAAGTGGAGTGACGTCGCCCAGCGCTGTCTGTATGCAGCCGCTAATTGCAGCAACATGTAACTGCTATCCTGAAAACACTGTGATCGCCTCAGCCGCCGGCTCCACCGCAGCCCAAAGGTGTAATTTGCATCAAGGGTTCCACAAGGACTGACCCTTTGTCACTATAAGCCTCACTAATTTCGACCGCAGGAGGTAGTTATGGCCGCTGCTTGTGTTTTCTTGACATTAAAAAAAGGGTCCATTTGCAAGTCAAAGGTGCAAATTGCATTTTTCGCTGTGCAAATGGCAGAAAAAAAAAAAGCGAGCGGCTCCAATTAGGTTCCCCGTTGTGTCACCTGTTAATGGCGCTCTGTGACTCCGGTGGCTAACTATGTCGTGTTTTTCCTGTTAAAAGCAGACACCCACGGTAGACATCCGCCCACGCTCGGCCACGGCCATCCAGATGAACAACGCCACGCACATGCAGGAGCGGGACGAGGAGTACGGCTACGAGTGTCTGGACGGGAAGGACTGCACCAGCTTCTTCTGCTGTTTTGAAGACTGCCGCTCGGGCGCCTGGCGGCACGGCAGGTTGCACATCCGCATCGCCAAGATAGACTCGTACGCACGCATCTTCTTCCCCACTGCGTTCGGTCTCTTCAACCTGGTCTACTGGGTGTCCTACCTGTACCTCTAGACCCGGGTATCATACAGCTCATTACATGTCAACACATGCTCTGCACCAGGAAGGGACATTACGGAAAGAGGGGAGGGGGGGGCCCACTGAAACGAGCACTTCACTCTGTTTCTTTTGTTTTCATTTATTGTATTTCCGTCATTTTTTAACTGTGAGAGACACTGCAAATGTTGTAGCATTACATTTAACTGGCATGCAAAGGTCTTATAAGGGTGGAAATCATTGATGATGTGAGCGATCGAACAGTTTCTATTAATTTCAGCTCAGTGGACAAACGTCCTCCTGCAGAGAAAAAAATAATAATATATATCAGTTTAGATCAAATCAAATATCTAAATGACATTAACTTATATCATTTTTTTGTATTGCTTTAAACATCCAATCTGAAGCACTTTAACAGAGCTGAAAACAAGGATTCCTGATCCTGCTGATTCATTTAGATTCATTTGGGCTGATTGTACGACTAAACATCACATCCTTCACGTGTGGTCGGAGCGAGGAGACGCTGTTCATGGACAACTGTACAGACACTGTATATATATATTTGACTATCGCATAGTGGTTTACATTTATTGCATGCACCTTTTTAGGCCCCTAAAAAAAAAAAACATTCTGTTTTATCGTCTTTTGTTGGCTATGGAAAATAAAAATAAAAAAAAACCCTAAATGATAATCAGTCAGGGTTTTAATTATACTTTTTGTAGAAAAATTACGAAAAATGAAATCATAAAACCGGGTTTATTATTTGAAGATGAGGAGCGCTCTTCACACGCAGGTGGGAGGATTAGCTTGTTTGAATCGTTCGCCTGCAGTACAGACGACACTGACCTCCCGTCCTCGGCTCCGTCTACAGAGCGAACATTTACATACTGACGCATTGTTGCGAGCTTTTTACAAGCGACACCACTTATTCGAGTTTGTCTCCTCTTCTTGAAAAGATCCTCGTCGTCCTGCCCTTCGACTCTGTGCATCAGCATGTTGTTTACTGCAACCACGAGTGGAACGTCTGCAACCGATCGAGGCTTTAATGTCACTGCAGACACAACAAAAGAAACTGGAAAAAAAAAGAATTAAAGTAAAACTTAAGAGCTTCAGTCAAGCCCCCCCCAAAAAAACTGCTTTTGTCAAGATGTGTAAAGCCTTATTAACGAGCATCTCACTCCCCCGTCGCTTCGAGAGGAATCCGAATGTAAACAAACACATTGTGGAAAAACGATTTTTACTAGACTGAAAAAAAAAAAAAGTTAACTTATTATTTCCTGCTTTCATTTGCTTTCCAATGCTGCGAGTGTTTGTGTGAAGAGAAGCAGAGGTGACGGCGTCCGGAATTGTAAATGTTGTGTATATTGTCGTGTAATATATATATAACGCACATCGGAGGAGGAGGGAAAAAAAAGAGGTACCAACACCCACCAACAGGGGGCGGCGCTGCAGTAGGATTTGTAATCTCACACGGGGACGGCGGTTGTAAAATCACGTTGTTGATGTATATAAATTATAAAAGGAACAAATACACGTGTCGCCCTTGGGATTTTCTATAAGGGTATATATATTTTGTAACTTCAGCATCGTCACAGTATATCAACATACAGTATATTAGACTTATTGTATTATGCTGGACTGACCATGTAGAATATTTTTTTTCCGGGGGGGGGCGGGGTATTTATTTATTTATTTATTCATTGATGGTATTTATTTTAATGAAACTGGTATTTTATGTTCATATAGCCACTGAAAAGAAAAAAACAGAATGTCATTGATATCAAAGACGCGCTGACGTCAATGGGAGCTTATTTACCTTGTGTTTTCTATGTTGTGATCGATGTACACTTCTCACACAGGCCCGTTTCCACCTGCTTTCTCTCTGTTGGATTCGTTGCAGCATCATCTTGTTGTGCAGCTTCTGAGTAGTAGACTTCAGTATTTTCAGGGAAAGAAGAACAAAAAAAACAAACACACACTATCACCGAGTTCCCGAGCCACCAGAAGAAGAACATCCTGCTTGTTTCGTTGACTTCTGACTCCACTTTCTTTGCCACCTCACACGATTCCCATCATTAATAAAGCATCAGTTATAATGTTACTGTATACATTCACCTTATTATCTCATATTACCCCGACTTTTTGTACCGCTTGAATTCCATGTGTGTCCCCGTCGCTGCCACTTAGCAAAGTTTTTACATAACCCCACATCCCTCGCGTCCTTCAGGACGTAGGCGTGTCCATAGCGATGTAGGCTGGTCGTCGTCGGTGTTTCCGTAGTTTCAAAACAGACGATCGCGTCAGGATAAAGTGCCAAACTGTGAAAGTGTGTGAAGGTGCTGACGTGTGTTCCCGTTCAAACAGGGATGTTTGGGAGGAGCCGGGATCAATTCCAACATTGTTTCATCGTCTTCATCTTCATACTTTTATGTTTCCCTGTATTCATTTCTTTAGGGACCCAAACATCAGACATGTGAACAGAAAAACCAAAATTCTACATCACCGGGATTGCAAAGCTCCTTAAAAGGTATCAAAGAACAAAATAACTGTCTTATACGATTCACACACACACACACACACACACACACAGTCTGTTAGTGGTTTTACCATCTATGTATATTTCTTGAGTACTGTACAAAAAAGGGGGCACTGATCATTTCTGTTAGGGTCGGCATAATAAACTATACTTGTTCTGGAAATAAAAAAAACAATCCTTTTCATAAGGGGATCGCACATAGCTGTGAAATTTTACAATAAAATTGTTGCATTTTCCGTGTGTACATCTTTATTAGTACTGCAGTAGTGATACCTCGTACTAATTATTATAGAAAGTATTAAGCACGTATGAATTATTGACACTAACTACTTAATGAATGTGGGAGGTGGATGTGTGTGTGTGGTATCTTTGGATGTATTAACGTCCGTCCTGACCTCTTGTCAGGAGCAAAGATGGCTGCAGCAGCAATTAAATCTGCAAGGTGGGAAAATATTTATGTATGAAGTAAAACACTGCTGGATCACAACTGGACTCCGTATGATTGGAAACTTACAGCCCAACAAGGTAGATTTCTTATGCATTCAAAGCACCACAAAGATGGACAGGATAGAAGCCCACTTAAAAAAAGCCACTTCCTATTTGAACTTGTGGACAGACAGATGGTCACGGTGCAATATATCAGTCACACGTGCAACATTCTGGAGCCGTGATTACAAACCATGTCAGTCAGTTAACCTGCTTTTGCTCGACAGCCCAGGACATGAGTTTAAGCATGAAAGAACTCCACCGGAAGCATATGTCCTTTTTTTTTTTCTACGAGCCGTTCTGCCCTTGTTCGGGGAGCTCTCTTCCTTCCGGGACGGTGCACCAGAAACAGAGCATCATTTGGCTGACGGACCCCTGCACCGTCCCCTCTCCCCTCCACTGGGCAGGGCGGCAGCTGCGAAGGACGGCCGACGAATCCCGGTGATTATTACACAGCCGTCTGCGATGTAGCGCGGCACCGTGCCATCACAGCTCGCCCTTTCATCAGCTGAGGCAGAAGCTGTTGGGCGAGTGCAGAGCTGGAGTGCAGGGAGTCCTGCATGAATAATGCAGCCTGCACACGGCTCACTTCTTAAGACTCGAGTCCCCACGCTTCCACTGCTACGACTGATGAAACACCCGGAATATGAATATGCTAAAAATGTTTATGAAGTCTTCGGAAGGTGCACTTGACATTAAAAATCAGTCTATTTCTAATCAATCCGGTCAGTGTAGCTTGTGATGTGTCGGCCCTCCCTCGCAGTCGACGTGCGATCAAGCGCCGTTGAACACCACATAAATTGATAACTTGCAAACACTGTCGTCCGCTGTTGCCAGGCGATAATCTGATCCGTCTAATTACTGTTTATAGTTAATTGCTGTTTCTCTAAAGAGCAAATGAAATCCTGGAAATGAGGATAACATGTTATTAACCTGCAGTGTGATCATGCATATAGAAAAACACGTGGCTTTAATATGCTGTAGCTTCTTTGAAGCGAATTGCACGACCTGCAAAAGTTCTTCCTTCCTAGCTATCAACAACCTGCAGCCGACAGGACATCTGACGTCTGTAACGGCTTTGACAGTGACCTCTTCTTAAAGAGCCGTGATACCGGAGATACGGCCCTGCTACATCCATTCGACTTCATTAGAGGTGACATTTAATACAACTTTTGAACTGTTCAATCAATGATGCTCGTTATAAAATGTCAAGCATAAAACAATTTGACCTTTTCACAGTTTGTTTTAGTCTGCGCCCCCCCTGCCCGGCTGGGCGGGGCCGACGCTGATTGGGTGATTCTCGAGGATAATCCAACCCCGAATTCGGTCGACGCGTCTGACATGTGTTAAACTGTGTGCCTGCGTGTTGCTGCACCCCTCGTTAACAGCTCCGACGTAATCTGCTTGGACTCGGTAGCAGTGTGAGCGGGGCAACAGAGGGGCGGTTGCATAACTTCCTCCTTCGGCCAAGACACTGTATATAAACAGGGATTCATTACCAGGGCTTACTGTCAAGATACAGCGACCCACAATCATCGCGGGCAGATGATCCGACATGCACGGGGACTACTGAGCATGCACGCACACACACACACACACACACACACACACACACAGAGGGCGTGTAGACCCACAATGTGACTATGCAGTTTCGAGTTTAATGTCCTCAGAATACCTCGTTTTCTGTGACACTAATGAGAGAAATGATAGATTCATTTGTTTACTTCTGCATTCCCGACCCGAGAAGAACTTCCCCATTGTTTAAATGAATCTGCAGTTCTTTGGGAAAAGTGAATGAATCGGATCAATGAATTATAAATGCAAAGCAATTAGCCTGCCAGGGTGAATCCGCTGTCCCATGTTTAATAATCCTCAACTTAAAGGGGCATAAGGGGGGGCGCCGGCTGCCGAAGGCTGCAGGTGGTAAACAGGAGGGGCGTGAGACAGCATCACTGTTTAATATTGTGGGATGCCAATGTGTCAGTAAACGACAAATAAAAGGAGATCTGATAATTCGTCATTAGCAGACACTCAAAGCCTTCAGAGACACCCGAGTCTCCTCCGAGTCTCCTCCGTTCCTTCCTTCGGCGAGCTCTCTCCCTTCCAGGAAGGTGCACCAGAAACAGAGCATCATTTGGCTAACGGACCCCTGCGCCGTCCCCTCTCCCTCCACTGGGCAGGGTGGCAGCTGCAAAGGACAGCCGATGAATATTACACAGCCGTCTGCAGTGTACCACAGCACCGTGCCATCACGGCTCGCCCTTTCATCAGCTCCTCAGCGAGCGCAGAGCCGGGAGTCCTGCATGAATAATGCAGCCTGCACATGGCTCACTTCTTAGGACTTGATCCCCAACGCTTTCATTTCAATCTAAAGACTACAGAAGCCCAAACACACTGAATCAACTCTGCGAGGTGACACTTTTGGTGCAGGCAAGATTGGTTCAGTCACTCCAATCCAATCACTGGCGTCTCTACAGCGCTTCGGAATCTACCTTTATAACACCACTGGAATCATCTCGTGTTCAACGGCTGATGCAGTTTGTTAAAAGTTAATTACAAACACAAAGGCAGAGGATTTTCTCTTTCAAATTTCATCGAGCAGAAATCTGACCCACATAGAGGAGTCTTGTATCCTCCTCTCCTTTCAAAGGAAGATATTACACGATATGACAGCCTTGCATGAGGTCTATTTTTTTTTAGGAAAGGTAGGAGCCTGACTTTATCTGCAACTTAAGTTCACGTGCCCTGGAGCTGCACGCCGGAGGCTTCCCGTGGAAGTACCTAATACATGCATATATAGATAGACAGTAAAGATATGAGATGTCCAACGGCTTTAGATGCTGGTGGACAAAATCAGACAGACGGGGGTCCCTTAAGGCCGAGAGGATGAATCCAGGCCGATACACCACTTAACCACGTCAGAGAAAGGAAGCTTTGTGTTCTACCAATTCATATTATATTGTTTGTTTTTGTGTCGGTGCTCTCGGTGAGCCGGCAGCAGGTGTACGAGGCAGACGGGGCAAAACTCTTGATCTGTTGTTAGTCTGAGCTTAGCCAGCCTGTACAGTGTGTGCTGCTTCCTGAGCCCAAATCCACTCAGCTCGCTCCCTTTCTAAAGTTATCTTCTTCTCCTCAGTCGTCCGAGGTGCAACCTGCAGCTAAAATAAGTTGCGATGCGAGCCGAGTATCTTGTGAACAAACTGCGTCTCTGCGGGCACACGGCGTTCCATCCATCCATCTTTCAATCCGTCTCCTCCATCCGTTCGAATCTTTAATTCCACTTTTCTTTGCTGTGTTTCTGATGCAGTCGAGCTGCTGATATCTGGGTCACGAGGTGCAGATGACGCCGTTACTTTGGCTGAATTATTTACCGTGTCTCACCCGGAATAAGGTCGACCGGGGTCCCGGTTGTTCCCGGGTGTCGCTCTCTGAGCAGGGGGACGCTACGGAGCAGCAGGCGGGCTAACATGAATCACATGCACATTTCTATTTCAGATTATGACACATGTCGATATATTATAGATGCATTTGCGGCTGGCTTTGACCGACCTCCAATGGGACTTCATCCATGTGTATTTATATCACAACAACAGTGGGAGGTGCAGGTTGACTTGGTGGTACAACTCTTAAAGGATGTTTGAGGGCTCAGGAAGCAACACGGGTCCTTAAAGACAGGAGCTGGTTACCTGCTGTCCTGACCTCCCATCCAACCTCGTCGTGGGTTGCAGTTCTGGCCACGGACCACACGAGCCGAGTCAGCTGTAACAGCGTATCCATGCCGATGATGGAGCATCTGTTGGCTGCGAGGCGTCTTTAAAGAGTTGACAGAGTTGACGGCTGTGTGGCCTTTTGCATCCTCGCTGGAAGCTGCAGGAAACAGACAGTCGACTGTGCAGGTTCTAATTCTCACCATGAGCCACGATGTCACCCTGACGGACGGAGTGACGTCCAGGAGCTGCTTGACCGTCAGCGTTTGATCTTTTATGTGCATTGAAGCTGGCAGTGAACGTGCAGCTAGCCGGGACACTAGTTGGTGTCATAGAACTTCACAGTCAGCTATGAAGTCCTTGGGAGCTTAAACAAGGGAGATGAGCAGCAGAGATGCTTGGAGTTTATAGTATGCATGACTATTAACTCCTGAAAGGGCAGGAAATAAAGAGCTCCTCCCTCAGGTGATGAGCAGAGAAGCCTCGGAGCTGCTATGACTGAAGGATCTCAGCAAGAAAACAGACGAAGCGAAAGAAAATAAAGCTTTTTATTCAAAAAAGAAAAAGGCAAATCAATCGTCAGCCGTGCTGGGAAGCTAAAAGTTCCGTCCCCCCGTGGGGGAGCCGTGGACCTCGCTCGTCTCTGCTGCTCCTCATTAGCATGCAGGACCTGCAGCCTCCTCTTGCTGCAGGTGTAGAGATTTTATAATCTCTAATCTCTCAGACCGACTTCTTCACAGTGACTAAATCTGTGAAATTAGAACACTCTGTTGCTCTGGGTGACGCTGCAGATAACAGTCTGGCTGGTGGTGATTAAAAAATGTGGAGACATTCCCAATTTTAGAAACTACTTTGCATCCCCTGTAGAAACAAAACACAGAAGTGTTTTAGAGCGACGGTGAAACGAGACAGTCGAACTGTGACTGGTTCCTCTTTCCTGTGTTTTTATTGACCATCTTTCCACCGTTAGCGTCATCATGGACGAGCTTTAAATGAAGCAACAGGTCTCACAGACTCTCACCTGACAGCCAGTTGTTTCATTGGAGAAGGCAGAGGGAGATACTAGTGGGGGAAGCTTGGCCAGAAGGGGGGGGGGGGGGGGGGGGGGGCGGT
>CAAKHC010013909.1:0-11243 GCA_901007825.1 Macroramphosus scolopax | reverse complement strand
GCCCTTCGGTACTCTGCTAGGGACTCACTATTGCCTCTTGAGGAACAAAGTGGTATTACAAGACAACACAGACTAGCGCTAGCTTGTTAAAATTAAAGAAACCCCTTTCCAAATAATCCCTTTAGGCAACAAAGTGGTTGCATTGCCCATATATTAACAAAATGTACAGGCATGTTGACGCTGAACTCCAACTGAATTAAATCTTTTACATTGGCTTTTAATTAACATAACTTCAGTGTAGTTTTCAGAACGCACAGCTGCATATTCAGAAAATGTAGGTCATTATAAGTAATTTCTGGCACCACAGTAAAACATCTCTACAAAACACGACATGACTTACCGGCAGCTTGCACTGGGCAGGTGGACTGAACCCGCCCCCCCCTCCGGGAAGCTTTATCTTGGCTCTTAGCAAAAAACTATTTTTCTTCTTTAAATAAACAGTGTGGGACGCAACTGTGTCGGCAGCCAATAACCATAAACCAACATAATTATCTCAATAGTGTGTTTGAGATATGAAGATCAAACAGGATGTCACTGTGTTCCTGAACCAAAGCCAACAATCTATCAAGTTGTGTACAAAGGAAACTTCACAAAGTGAAATTAAGAGGATTTTTTCGAAGAGATATAAAACATTACTTCACTTCATGTCCCCGGAAAGGATTACAGAAATAGAATTACTGTAAATCAGGTTAGTTTCACAAACAAGTTGCATGATTTTGTTTCCAGAGCTGCAGGACACTCATTTCAACGAAGGTAGAATCTATCATCAGCAGTCTAAAATACAAATAGTTTACTAACAGGAGGGTCTATCCTTAGAAAGGTTTTGGAGGTAAGGCAGCTTTCAGCTTGCATCGTCACAAGTCACATACTTTGCTTCTAATGAGTCACTCAACTCTTCATCACAGTCAGTAAGCAGGGTGCTGAGGATGAACATAGTGGAGACGTTTTCTAACAAAAGTTGTGTAGTAAACTTGTCTTTCTGCCTGTGAGGTGGCCCGTCGTTATCAAACACATCAGGTTTCAATAATAATAGTAAGGATTAAGTAGAAAGTCACGTAATTTCCTTTCATTTCAAAACACATAATAGGCATTATTATAACAACCAGAAACTGTCATGATGTTTTGTACCGATAACATTGATAAGAAACACATTTTACAACTTGTATAAACATCTAACCAACAGCAGATTGTAATAATTAAATTAACAGGCGTGGTTATGTTTAATAGTGAGTTTGGGTTTCAAAGCTATTATGGTTCCACATAAGTTGCATGAACAGTATTTGATACAGTAATTAAGTCACATTCTGGAACATAAATCAACATCTCCAGACGTTGATGCAGAGTTTACGTTGACCCACCCGGAAAAATACATGAAAATATTTCAATCTAACATCCTGCCATTAAAAAAACATTAGTTGATTTTTTTTAATGATTATTTATTTGTTATGATAATAAAAGTACTACAAGTAGTTATAGTAATAGTTTCATTAACAACATTAACGAGTGGAATATGGGTCAAGGTGAATGTTTGGCTAATTAGCCAGGTAGTTTAGCATTAATAAAATAAATAAATAAGATGTACCACTCTACCTGTAACACGTCGTAGTTTCTCCAGTCGTCTTCACGCACGGATACTTTGTTGTAGAGATGTTATTTTCGGAGCACTCTTCACTATGAAAGAAAAACATTGTGAAGAGAAAAGTAAGTATTTCCTTTAAGCTAACGTCCTTGGAGTTACATGGTCCCCTTTTAAAATTACCGGTCTCTGGCATCTTCTTCCTGGTAGGACCAAAGCAAGCCTCCGGAGAAGCACATGCAGGTGACGGTGAGCAGAAGAGGACTCCCGTTGTTTTGGAGTATCATCTCCTCGGTCCGGTCCTCTCTGGTAATGATGAGCTTACAGCTGCGCAGCCCAACTTCCCCAACTCCAGCGTGTAAAGTGTTGGAAACCTCGCGGACCCTCCCACTCCACCCCCCAGCGCCTCTAACGTCAATTAAACTTTTACACGTCGACTCTTGACTTTTGACAAATCACATGAATGAAACTGCATTTTCTTTTCCGTCACCTTTCCAGCGTGGGACATAAACGTGTTGTTCTGGGATGTCATGTCGGTTAAATGTTGATATGAGATGTGCACTGCCCACTCACGCGCCCAAGAGCGTCCCAGATGAAAAGTGAATGCGCGACACCTTGTCTGCGTCTCTGCTACCACCTAGTGGCAACTAATGAAAGCTCAACGCCTATAAGTTTTTAAACTAATATGGGCAACGCTTCATCAGTTCAACAGACAGTCGATATTTAAATTAGGTTAGTAGAAAACAACCCATCAAATGCACTGCCATACGGGCACACATTCATTTTCCGACAGTTAAGTTTCATTTACGTTAGTTAACGTAACCTTCGGTTTTTGTTTGTGTGTGTTAGTAGGATTGAATAGAAAACTACAAGGCCGATTAACACCGAATTTGTTGGAGGGGTGTAGCATGGGAGAAGGAAGAACTTTGTCATTTTTGGTGGCTGATACATTCAACATGTCGAAAAACCGCTTTTTTTTACACTGGATTCGGCGGAGGTTTGCACCTTCCCTCCGAGTGCATTTCTAGTTCAACCCGGCTGAAATTGAAGTTGTATTATCTTTGTCATACATTGAGCTGTCCGAACTGTTCCTAGAATTGAACTAAACACTGCAAAGCTGGCTTCAAGCTGTTCAAGTGTGGAACAAGCCAGCAGGAGACCTAAGACGGACACTAACCACATTCAGGTCCTAGCTAAATCTTAGCTAATCTTGTAGTTTACTAGCTGTTTATGTTTGTGTGTGTGTCATCATGATGTGGTCTGGACGCTCCTGTAGGGGGCAGTAACATTACCACAAAGGCTGATTTTAGTGGAAAGATTTTATCACCTGAATTGGATCATAACCCTGAAAGGTATCACAAAATGACAACTTAGTTTGAATATGTTGTTGTCCGAGTAAGGACACCAAGGTAGGAGGAGGTAAGAAAGAGGCTGTTGCCCCCTCTACTTTACTCCCCTGGCCCACAACACTTGACATGCGTGTATTGTAGATCAACATGAAGTTCAAAGATAGGTGTTGTAGGGGCCTGAATATTAACACAATTAGTGTTCAAGCCCAAACTCAGTTGACGACATGACAGTGACGTTTTCAAGACGTGCAAATTGTTTTCAGTAAAACCCTTTAAGCATTTATCATAATACCAACAGAACTAATTAGGGAAATGGTGTCACACTTGATAGAACTGATAAGAACTGTAGACTTGCAGACCCCAGAGGGGAGCTATTTAATTATCACGTATTGTGACAGTTAAAACAGAACAGACTACTTATTGTGTAAATCAAAATGTAGATTTATGTGCACACGATATCCGCGCAGTCATCACAAACAACTCTGAGCAGCATGTTGCAGCATTCTGTTAATTAATTTTAGCGTCTAGGAATACAAATAGAAAATAAAAATGATTGCAGGACAAACATGAAATAATTTTAGCCTGGCGGAGGAATATAAATGATTCATAATAATACGTGATTGTGCAGCCAACTTATCAATTAAAACACTGCCATCCCAGTGCCGCCTGGTAGGGAGGCTCCATTCATTCATAAAGATCGTTATCGTGAATGGAAAGCATTACTCAGGTATGGTTCCATTCATCATTTTGGCATTTACGTCAATATGAACTCCAGCAGGACATTTTCATGCTCTGTTGAAAAGCTCGGTATCTTTCCCATTCTGTGGCGACTTGATGAGAAGCCTTTCACTGACATTGCTTCTGAAGGACCTTGACCTCTGTGTGACCTCTACCAGCAGGCCCGGTCTGAGCATAAACAATGTTCGAGCAGCTATGAACACAAGAGCTCTCCTGCCTCTCAGGGTGGTATTACAGGGGGTTGGATAGCGGAGCGGCTGAGGAGCCTGTAACGATATCCGTGTGAAACAAGAGGTCTGCGGTGTCACTTACACACACACTTTGGTAGCTCTTCAGTCTGTGAGGTCAGTTGGGTATGAGTTCTCTGTATCAGTCATATTAGCTATTCAGTAGAAATAAAATAAACATTTTCCTTTTTATCAGGGCTTTTTTCGAGCACTAAAGAATGGAATCAGTCCTCTTCTTCCACTGTCATTTAGCAGAGAATGACAGACAGAGCCGGCTACAAAGGACCAGCTCAAGCATGCACATGTCTCGTCAAGCGAAAGCAGGGTTTCACTCGCCGGCTCCCTTCAGCACAACAAGAGGAATCAACAATAGTCTGCATGTGCAGTTCATTTTCTAGCCACATGATGGCCCCTTTCAACCAAGAGATCTCACCCCCATCCCTCTTTCACCACTATCGTCATCAGTGCCCACAAAATGGATGACAGCTTTTAGAAATACCAGGGTGCGTCACGACTCTGAGGTGCACACGCTGTGCCATTTATGTTGCACCTGTTTTTGATGCCTCAGCAGCTTCAGATGCAAAGAATTCCAGCAACAGCACAAGTAGCCAATTAATTGTGTAAGGTGATGCTGTATCGAAAGCTGCAGGGTTAATAACCTCTCTGTAATATCCGGCCAACATCCTCTCTGCCTTAGAGATACAAAATAATTACCTGCAACACTTGCTATGTCGTTATTTTCTCAGATCACAACAAAGGATTAGAGGAGGCATTTTACCCTTTTGATGTATGTCACGGTGTTTATTTCTGTCATGCTGTCTTGGTTTACAGGTAGCCTGATTCCCAGGTCTCTTGGCAGCCTTTATTCAGTTCTCTCCTCCTTTGTTTGTGCGCCCATCTGTCAACCTTCCCTCTGTTGAACAGGCAACAATAAGTGTTGCTGACCTGAGTCGTGTCTCCTCACCCGGAAGGATTGGTCGGAGCAAAGGTCGACTCTTATCCTATCTTTTACTGCTTTGATGGGGAAAACAATCTCCACCATCAACAAAAACAAATGGACATCATATAAAAGTTACCGACACAGTTGGCAGAGGTTTATAGGGGACCAGACAACAGCCAATAGAGTCCAACACAGTCTGATGGGGCCTTGTTGTTTCTCTTATCTCTCTCTCTCTCTCTTAGAGTTTAGGGATATTTTATACTCCGTAATACAGAACTGCAGGATTTTTGCTTAACACAAATGTAGTCATCTTTTGGCTGGCAACGAGGATCTAGCAGGGAATGAGCACCCCACTGTCATAACTCCTCTCCCTGTCTGTCTCTGCTCTCACAGTGCAGCACTGCAGTGCCTCTCTGCACATGCCCAGACAGACGGGGAGAGCCACAGCAAGTTCGAGCTCACTAGAAATATTAACAGCCTGCATCGCACAGACACATTCATGTGTTTCTGGCTCCGTATCGCATCAGGAACAAAAGTCGTATTTTGATAGAACCGAAAATGAATTATTCAGTGTCACTTTTGACGGGGTTAGAATGCCACGCATGAGGATTCATCTACTGTCCTGCAGTCAGAATCAAACCTTCGACTTTCTCTTTACATGACAGTCTTTTGTCTCAAGGTCACCTGTGACTCCCTCAAGCCTTTTATGCGAGCTGTATACTGCAGAGGGAACGAAGCTGGGAGACCTTTAACAAATATAATGACAGAAACACCGTCATTACTGCATTCATTACGCTGTATTTAACTCTGTACATTTAGTTCTACAATCTATGTTAATAACAATTTTACAGCAGGTCTGAAGCTCAGTGTGGGTCCTCATATTCATTGAACGACTCTGCCACTCAAGTAATGACGAATATAATCGAGAAAATACATTAAACTAGGAACAAATGTAGTCTGAGTAGATCTGTAGCTACTTGTCCAATACTCAGTCGGGTGGTTTAGTAGTTCTTATGGCCAGGTTTTACATTCAGAAAGATCTTTCACTCTATTCACACTGGCAATTTTCTTTTGACAGTGATTTAGAAGACAAGAACAACATGCAATCAGAGATAACATAGAATGTGACAGGAGAAACGATAGATTAGGGTACGATGTTACCAGAAGGTTTGAGGTTTCGTTGAGGTGTTGTAACAAACATACTAACTTCCTTAGCATGAGACGGGTAAATTAATCTCTATTTGCCTGTCCATCTGTGGTCTGTATGGTCACACGCTTTTGGGTAGTTAATAGAAAAATGAGATTGTCACCGCACAAATGAGTTTCCTGCTGTACTGGAGGCTGGTCGGGGCCACGGCTCCCTCATGCTGCTGTCATGTTGAAAACCCCAGGCCTCCTGGACTGTCCCATCTTCCCAATGCTGCCGGGTGAACCTCGGAGACGATGCAGTGAATATAAGCCTGGCCTTGTAGAGGCTGAGCTCCTTGAAGCTGCTGTGCCCTGACTGTCGCCTCTCATGGTGGTACGCCGAGACAGGACGGACCAGAGCTAGCTCGTCCACTCTAAAATGATTCCCTTACAAATTATCCCTTTAATACGTAACTCGAAAACAAGTGAAGCTATCATACAATCACACGGGGACATGCACCCGTTCTTTACTTTTAATATCCTATAAAGAACAACAAGGCAAAGCAGCATGTGGAGCACAGCCATCATTACTTTGGTTTCTCTCTGTGGCAGCAGGTTAAAACAGTTTTCCTCCTGTCATTTCAGTGGGGATGATTTACCCCGACACATATCACCGCGACTCTCTCTTTTCACATGCACCAGCTGTTCACTGGTGAGCGTGTGTGTAGGGAGGATGTAAAACACGCCGACCCAGACAGGAGTGATGGTACCACACGGATATACAAATCAGAGCATGCAAACGATGGTTGTCCTTCAATAGCACATTCAAAGCATCGGTGAGATCCCAAGAGAACAATTTGAGAGACTGATTCGAAGAGCAACATTCACTGTGAGATGGAAAATACTTCCACAGTTCCTGTCGCTGCACGTGTCCGCTCAACACGGCTGCGATCAATAAAAAATAACCTCAGTGAAGTGTCCTTGGGAGGGCCACATTTCACCACGCCTGTCATCCCCTCCTCTGGATCTCCTGACTCAATTTTATAGCCCCCTGGCTGCTGCGACTACACACACGTATGAACATACATCGGTACGGTCCACTGCGGGACGCCTGGAATTCATCTCTTCTTCATCCTCTTCCTTTATCCTCCTATCAGATACCAGATAAAAGAATGAACTGGTCTTTGTGACAAAGCAGCGTGTGTGTGTGAAGCAGCACGGATGTAGCAGAAAAGCAATTTGAGGAGCCAATTCCAACAAATACGGTGTGATGTAGAATTATAATTTGAGAGAGGAAACGGAGAAACTTCTGCCTCTTATGAGTCAATACGGACGTTGGTTATCACTGCTGCTTAACCTTCACAGGACTGTTGGCGGTTGTCAGACTGGATGGTTTAACGTCTTCAGACGTGGACAATGTGCTGCATGTTTTCTAGATCTGGATGCACTGAAATGTGGAGCCGGTGAGCAGATGGTCTGAACGTGGGAACCCATGCAGGACAAATGTGAATAAGGAGAGATGCTGATTTCTCTCCGGCGGGTCTTTTCTACTAATTGCACAGATCCGAAATACATCAGGGTTCAACCAGATAGGGATCTATATGACAACAGAGCCATTAAGCATGGCACAGTCCAATTGTTACTTCCTAGTTTGCCTCTATGTCTTTTTGAACTCCTGCTGCCTTAAGACGACGCCTCCTTGGGGGGCTGCAGAAGTCCTGTTATATGGCTCATCATCATTTAAATTAGTTCTGAAGCATTAGGCAGTATTGGCCTGGGTAACGGGGGATTTATGGCCCAGTTGTGGCCACATGCACCAGCACACCGAGCCGTATTGTTTAGCACTAAAACTATTATCAAACCCGTTAATTTCCTCATCGTAAATTTAAATTCTAACTCATCATAGATTTACCACTCCAACAACCTTTACTTCAAGATTCCGTTCAGGCCGTCTATTTTTGGCTGAGCCGAGCTTGTGGGTTGTTGTGAGTGTCTCAGCCTACAACAGGAGGTGTAAGGTCGGTCTAAGGTTGATCTGAGCATGAGCGGATCAATATGGCACATTACAGCGGTGCTACGATGATCATCACAAAGGTGAATATCTCTCCTCTGGATGGCGACGTCTCAGTGTGCCAGCTGTTTTTATATTTTCTAAGGAGTATCAGGTTTCTGCAGAGCTTGATGACACCCCCTTTATTAGAACTGGAGCAGGGACATCTGTACTCCATGCAGGGCAGTGGCTCGCCTGCATCAGGACCTTTGAAACCCCGGAGGATTCTCATATGGCTCCGGACAAAGACTGCGAACCAGATTCTGTTGCCAGATCTCCATCAACTCTAGGGACGCTGTGTTGAAGGCTTTTTAAAAGTTGTGGGAATGATGACTAAATAACCAAAAGGATGCAGCGTGAATGAATCTGTCATTCAGGTACAAGCTGCTTGGTGCTGCTTAGAATCGGGGTTGGGGGGTTCAGGACGCCTCGTTCTGGCATCACCACTAACATTTAACCCCGGTCACTGTAATCGCAGCCGAAACCACATTATCGTTTGTCCTTTGCACCAGCAGCTGAATCAGATTCTCCTCATCAGCTATTTCTTCTCCTCGTACAACCGTTATAAAACAGTCATGTTCCTATTTCATTTGAAACAATCTTCATGGCTGCAGCTCACCCTGCTGCCAGACGTTCAACCGACCTCTCTGAGCCGCTGTTGTCTGATTGTATCTGGCTAATTACTTTTCCACGGGAGCCGGCCAAGGTGTCAATCATAGGCCACCGCTAGGCGAAGCCTCTGCAGTTCTCTCCTTCTGATTGATTTACCCTTCAGAAATGCCACTGATTGGTTAGTCATACAGTTTGAATGTCAGTATGTGGGTTACAGTTGAGAGAGAGAAGTACACAGAAAGTCAGACTGTCCGTGTAGGTGGAGGCTACAACTTAAGAACGGCTGTGGACGGTGGACGTCTGTCCATCTGTGTCACCGTCTTGGTGACACAGATTCCCTGGATTCCAGCAGGAGGGAAAACGTCCTTCCTTGAACTGATTGTAGATTCGGATAAGACGATGTAAATATCACCTGTAGTTCTTTTCATTGTAATACCACTTTGTTCCTGAAGAGGCGACAGTGAGTCGCTGCAGCACGAAGAAGCCGCGGCTGTACCACATGGCTGCACCTGTACTCATGGTGTTATTTGTTCCTCTCCCAGGGGCTCTTCACCCAGCGGCAGGGTGGAACGTGACGATATCTATAGTCCCAACCTGAGGCGACGCGAGGGAGCGGCAGCCCAGACCAGCTTCATCTCAGCTACAGACACCAAACACTCTCCACCACAGGTGAGTCTTATAACACTGCATGCTGATGTTTAGCAGGTAACTGGCTTCCTTACTTGAAGTGTACCTGAACTCATTTTCACACTTCTCCACGGGTGGTGCAGCACCGTGCAGGACACGCTGTCCCAGTAACAGTTCCTGCATGTTGCCTCTTTGCTGACTGATTATCAGGGACAGTGGACCTACACAGCAGTACCTCTGATACATACAACCAAGAAGGACATATCTCATAACTCTTCTGTGTTGTGTTCAGAGCTCGTTAAGCGTTGTAAATAAAGCACTAAACGGTAACGTCAGGTCAGTTCGGCGAGGCAGTGGTGTGATAAATATGTGATACGTCTCATGCAACCTCGTCACTGGAGTCTTGGCTACTTCACTACCTCGGCCACATGACCATCTCATACTCACAAACAGAAACACATTCAAACACACACACACACACACACTACTGGCAGGCTGTGATTGCATAACACCCACAGCTACTGGTTTATCATTTATTAATGTTTTCTCTTCAGTGGTATCATCTGCGCTGCTCTGTGATAATTCAGGTGATGTGCTGACAAACGTGGGAGGGAAATGGACCTGACTGATTCTGCAGTGGTTCTTTCTTTATTCAGTATAATGTGATTATACAGAATCAGACAGATAAACTCACCAGGTGCTCGTATGCTGCTGTGTCTTTGCCCAGCATCAATGTCACCGTGTAGACCATCATCATCATCATCTTAATGAAGGCGAGACCTCGGCTGTAAAGCGTCAGTCAACTGAAGGGCTGCTGAAGTTTGGGTGCACATGGACTGGTTGAGGCTCCTGCACATTTCATCCTGCTAATTTAATTACCAGAGAGCCACATCCAAGGACGGATGAAGATGGTGGCAAACTTGAGATGCAGAACATGAGACACACATGAGGACACGTATACAGTACCGCGGTGAAGAGATGTTGATGGCGCCGCCCGTCTGTTTGGGGATTGGACTTATGAAAGTTGAGGGGAAATATGATTTATAATTTCAAACGTGAGTTGTTCTGCAGTAAACTGAAGGTTGGATTGAGTCGTGCTGTCGACACCGCGGCTCCGTCCCCTGATCGGTGCAGCCTGGGGGGGCTGTGTCATCCATATACAGCATACAGTCTGAGAGATACATCGGAGAACTGCACTCCACGACACCAGAGAATAATTGAAAAGTATCTTCTTCAGATGTTAAAGCATCGCACCTGCAAACAACATAATTCACATGTTACAAACTGGTATATTAAGTGCCCGTGTGCATCCTGAACCCCCCCTGCAGGGTCTTGCTGCAGTAATCTGCTCGCTCTGCAAGCACGAGACGTGATTGTGATTGAGGCGACGGTGGAGTTGCAGTAAATCAACTGTAAGGAGACGAACGCATGGATGACTTTCTCAGGTCAGCAGAAAAAAAAAAATCCAAACTCTTCGCAGCTTTTTGTGCCAAAATTAAATTAAGCGTCATAAGTTGACTTATGGTTGTGGACGACCGGCAGGCCGTCGTCACGCTGCTGCGGATGATGTATGGAATCACCACATGGGTTTACGGTCCAGAGCGTTCAGCCAGGAAGGGGGAGTGTAATATGAATTATAAATTGTTCAAAATCCCAATGTTTGAACATAAAAGAAGACTTGTCAGTTTGTTATATGAACTCGGCCTCGCTGCTGTTCCTGGAGAACAGTAACGACTTGTTTTATCCTCTTGTTGCAGATGTTCACAGTTCAGATCCATGTTCATCCTCATGGATTCATTGAAGTGAAGCTATAAAAGAAATCTGTGCAACATATTCGATTTCATTTTCTATTTATATAGCGGGCAGACCGTCGACAGAAGTTGTCTCAGGGCACTTTTCATATAGACGACGCGAACAGAAGAAACAATCCTTAATGTGATTTTGATTATTTATTTTTCTCCGTGGCCACTGTGTTCATGTCATCGGAGGGTTTAGC
>CAAKHC010013906.1:34358-45577 GCA_901007825.1 Macroramphosus scolopax | reverse complement strand
CAGCCCATGTTTTCATAACTTTCTAGTTCGAGTCGGTTTTGAGACCTACATTAGTATGTGTGTGGTAGGGCTTTTCAATATCAATGCTGATAACTGAGTTTTTGCAAAGTAAGTTTTGAGGTCACCAAAGGAGTCAAACCATAGACTGTGTAAAAGATGGACGAAGCACGTCGGTCTGAAAAGTGATGCCGATACAGTGCCTGAAGCCTGCAGTGTTTCTAATGGCCAGCAGGGGGCAATTTCAGTGGTTGCAAAAGGAAGTCAGATGACAAAAGGATCCTAGTTGTCACTTGATTTATGAGCCCAGTGAACATTTTACTAATGTGATTATGGTCTCAATCGCTAGTTTAGACTGTTTGTCAATACAGTGGGATGTTCATTATGTAAATTGTGGTCTCATTTTCAGTATAAAGCAGGTTATACTTCAGAGTGTGCCTGCCTTGTTACCATGGGGAGTTGACATCATCTCATCTCCTCTGTCCTGCCCAAATTTGAGTATAAGTTTATAGGTTAGATAAAGGTATGTCATTTAACCACACCTCTAAAATGTGAAATACTGACCAAGGAACATTGCCTGAATAATAAAGAATTAAAACTGATGACGTTATTGATTTGAAGAAAAAATATGATTTGATACTAATTTCTATGAGCACATTTATTCATGCAACCATATTTTTCCATATGTTATATTTTCTGTGTGGCAGTTAGAGAGAACTGATTAAAAGAATGACATGTCGGTGGAGAGACAACATGACAGGCTGTGAACACGTCCCTGTAGGAACCTGATATGCCCCACACACTCAGTTTCCCCACTGAGCGCTAAAGGGATCGTTTTGGATATCACATGTCTGCCTGTAATACAAGTAACTCTAGAATGTATCAAGTTCCGCCCCACTCTCTCAGGTCTTACTGGTGATATTTCTAGCACCATCTCCCCTCTTTTGGGACTACTACATCCTCATACCTCTCAGCAATCTCTTCACCTTGGACAGTTTCTATGATGATTTGATCTGGTTGCCTAGGAACGACCAGGCTTGCGGTGATATCATACAGTAACACAGCGCGGGATCTTGTATCTGGATTGATCTGATCAAGAAGATAGATGACCTGTAAGTGGCTTAGGACATGGACGTGGCTGGCCTATTAATACATCTAAGCTCTGTTTACACACACAGACACGCACTCACATGTACACACATCATTATGATGGACCCCGGCTGCCAGCCTTGAGTCTCGCAAGGCACGGATAGTGACACACACACACACTGTTTTTAATAGACTAATGTATTGCTGTACATGCATCGCTGGCCATTAACTGCAGGCAATTATCAGCCACTGCGTGAAGTGATGCCACTTAGTCATCTCCGAGGATGGTTGCATTCTGTTTTCGAGCATCTCATTAATTAGCTCTCTCAGTGTGTGTCGAGAGGGTCGAGCGTGGACCAGAGTCGTGAGTCATACCGCTCATGCTAAAAAAAAATAATCCAAAATATCATGAAAACAAATTTCTCAGTTGCTCGTACTGGTATCTAGTACATTTATTTGCCCAGGATTTGATCAGATTGTCCATTTAAAGAGCACAAAATGTCCTGACTTTTCGGTCCATGTGCGTCATGCTGCGAACGTTATTATTATCTCCAAGGAGGTCATATCTGACCAAGGTTGACAGGAGTGACCTCCAACTGGTCCAGACTCCAATTTTACACGAGACCAAGATTTTCGCAAGGGGACTAAAACTGAGTAGTTAGTATCACCATGGCAACCACTAGCTGTAATTGACTACAGTTAACCCTTCCACTGCTTCTCTGATGTCTTATTGTTTATGACATTGTTTATACATGACAAGGTATAAACAAACATTGATGCGCCAATCAATAATATGGACATTCGCCTGTCTGGCATTTTCCTTTATTTCTCAGGAAATATTACATGAACCTCCCTTCATCACGATATGTTGACTTGTCCTCAAAACCCATTTGAAGACACATGAGATACCATTAAGGAGAAGAGTGTTGACGAACCTCTCGTTCACTCTCTGCAGTGCAGCTCTCACCTCTCAAACTGCATCGTTGGCCTGTTCCTTTTCTTGTTGGCAAGGCTGAAGAGCTTTTTATATCTTTTTATCTCCCTGCAGCCACCTTATTCTCTTTCATTTTCTCTCTCCACTTTTCCTTTTTTTCCGACTCACTCTGCATGATTCTACCTCCCGTTATACAATTATTGTTTTTCTTCCAACTGGTTTGCCGTCTTTGTGTCCTTCAGCTGTCCACGCCTCCTCTGATCTTTGCGCTAACACCCTTCTGTGCTTTATTTTTCACAGTCTTTGGCGTGTTGTCAACACTTTTTACTGCTCTTATGTCCTCATTTAATTAGCACACTCGGCATGCTCTCCCGAATTCAAGAGCTGCAACATATGGCACCTCGTTCGACCCCTTTCTCTCCGTCAGACTCCTTCATAATTTCTTTTCATTCTCTCAGTCCCATTCATCCCTCTCCCCCTCTGTCCTCCTTGGTTTGTATCAGCTCTGCAGGGACTGTAGACAGAGTGCAGCATCATCATCACTGAAAACGTTGCGTATTACGAGGGCTTATGCTCATCCGCGGATCATTTAGCTGTCGCTTATTCTTTGATTGATGGATTTTACGTAGATGATGATCTCCTTTTTTTCTGTATAGGAGGATTGTGGGACGTAATGTCACTCTGCTCCTGCTGATCTGCTGAGTCACAGTTACTCAGCTCAGCACCGCGTGTGTGGGGGCGGGTGTGATTGTGTGTGCCGTGCAGAATTCGGCGTGTTTGTTTTGATACAGTATATTTGGAAGAATGAGCAATTGAAGACGAACGGTTTGTGCAGGAATCATCGGATTTAACCGTTGTTATTATGTGCAAGCAGGTTACTTAAGCGAGAAATTCCCTGCCTGCGTCGCCGTCACTCAGTCAGCTTGTGTGTCTGTCTGGTGGCTGAGACTGACTGTGGAGCAGATTGGATGGCTGTCAGAGGGTCTGTTGCCAAATGAAGATCGATGCCAGACATTTCCAGAACTGGCAGTCTGCTGAAAACCTCGTCACACCCCAACTCCATCACAGTCTAACACACAGACACACGGAGATACTCAAGCACTTTCTGACTCACTCATCTTCTCTCAACTAAACCTGCATTTGTTAGGTTCTGTACCTGCTTAAAGCTGCTTAAAGACTGGGACCTGCATCACACACTCACTCACTCACTCACACATTTTCGGTTTCCTTCACACACATGAATGGCAGGAGGAGACACTCGCTTGGAGTCATGCACAGATGCAAAAGAAAGTTTGGCGTCCCTCTGTAGTTACATAAGTTGTTATGCAACAGAGCAGCCAGCCAGGCAATCTGCTTGAGGTGAACACAGTAACACCAGCACCGACTCAACTCACTGCACATTTAATTGGCCTCATGTCGCCGCTGCTCTCTTCTCCTGTGTTTGTTTTGCATATCCTTTCCGACTTCCCAGCCCTCTCTGTCGTATCCCATCCCGTGTCAGCGCACTGATTGAAGCAGCGGGAGGTGCTGTTATGTTCGAATTCTCCCCCAGGTTGCAGATGGTTTTATCCTCCCCTATTGCACCCCTCTGTCGGATCGATTTCTGTCTCCACTGCTGTCAGTTTGTGTGGCTGGAGATTATTTAAATCGTTAAAGAGGAAAAAAGAGTAAATGCATGTTGGCAGTTTGAAAACGACAAGAAAGGGATTTGAACTCTCAGGAGTTGTAATGAGCCTTTTTATGTACTGAACTCTTGTTAGATCCGTCTATGGGCTCTTAAAGAAGAGTTTCACAGCTGGAATGATAGGACTCATCTTAAAATTGATCTGTCTATTTAATAGAAAGTAGTAGAGGGAGGAACTACAACAACCAGAATCCACTGGACTCGTTACCTTCAATGCCCCGTTGCCACATTAGGAACATAACACTTTCATTACTGCACTTACTCTATGCTCAGACATCTGCTTTGCCCTGCTGGCTTTGGCTGACAGCCTGGCGGACAGGCTGTTTGGATTCTGGAGCCGTTCTTGATCCAGCTGTCATTTGTGGAAGGAATTAAAACCAATCTGAAAGTTCAATCTTGTAGTTGGACAAGGCTTAACCCAAAAGAGCAACCAGTGCAACGTACACAACCCAACATGTCATGATGCAAAGCTGCAAAGTCTAAGTGACCATTAGGGTCATCAGTGAAGTTCTTTTGTCAAAAGTATGTAATTGTCAGAGAAATACCGATCTACACAACAAACAGTGTTCCCTTACGTCTGGAGGACAGGATTTGCGGGCCAGGACACCTCTAAGGCACCATAATGCTTCATGTAGAATACTACAGTTTACATTTAGATTACTGTGCAGCTCTATCCACAGCATATATAGTGTTTTATTAATCTTATTATGTTTCCAACAATTACGTTCGCCTTTATGTTCTGTCACTCTTTATCTTGCATCAATGCACCCATCTGTTCCTCTGACTGTCAGTCTACCTATCCATCTGCCTGTTCATCTGCCTGTCTGTCCTCCTCTGTGGTCAGTGTTGCAGAGCGCCGCGGCAGGCCGGTGTCAGCCGGCTGCAGTTGATTCAGCACCTCGGACAGCTCCTCTGAGCTAAGCTCTCCTGGCAGAGTGCAGCAACAGCTCGTCCCCCTTAAATTGTGGTCTTTTTGTGGGCAGGATTACACTGACCTCACCGTGTCCTCCATGTAACCACTGTAAGTCCATTGTGGCGCACGAGATTAGCGGTTGAATCTCCAATCTCTTTGTCTGCTTTGTTACTTTTTCCGTGTCCGTCTCGTGGAGCTGCTTCAGAATTACAAGGCAATAAAAACAACAGTTCAATTAATCTACCAACACATTTCAACTCTATTGATCACTTTTTTAGGACACTGCACATGCCCACATGCATTATTACTTAAGTTACCTACAGTAGCTGTCAGAAAGTAAAGTAAACTCCGGCCAAAAAGCGAGAGGAGCCGACAGATGAGTCTTCATTAGACCCGAAATCTGGCAGAGACAGAAATAGCTGATCTGAATGAGTCGAGTGTTGTCACTGACAGTTTGTCCCCAGCAGCTGATGCACAGAACCAGGCAGGATGCTTGAACACGGAAAGCTAAGATTTTGCAGCACTTGAATCCTCAGAAGGTTTTTGTGCAAGTGAATGTGTATGTGTATGTGTGTGTGTGTTCGTGTGTGTGTTTTCATTTAGGATCCAGAGTCATCTGTCATGATATACAACAAAGGGACACTCAAGTAAACTTACTTTGTTGTTGCCCAGTTATAGAAACATGGCCTTGGGACCCTCTCCACAACATGACGCAGTTAAACACTGCCACCATGTGGTGAAATATATTGTTGCAGGTCATTGTTTCATCTCAGCTCTAACGCAGTGATGTAAATTATAAATAGTTGTAGAAACCAAAACAAGCAGTTGTCCAAATGGGATTTGAATTTTATCTCAAAGACAAAGATAAAGACAGAGAGTGTTTGTACAAAAGGGAGGAAGTGACTCTCCAGTTATTATTTGGTGATTCGACACTAGGTGTCATGATGAGAACACAAATGGCTTCAATATTGAGCAATCGTTTGTTGTGCAAGGAGGAGGTGATGTTAGTGTTGAAGTTCCCGGCATTCGCCACACGAGTCTTCCCTCTTCATTGAGTAATGTCTTTTAGTAAGAGCCTTTCTAAACATCAAACACACAGCAGTTGATAATGAACTCACCTGTGTGACACGCTGGCAGTTCACCATAATGGAAAGAGATTTGTGTTTGACGTGCATGTGAGATGTGAAGCAATTCTCGAGTTTTGAGGATGCTATTTAATGTCTGTTTTAATCATCATTACCAGGAGTTGTTGCAGCCCGTTTCTCACGACAACCAATAGAAATGTGTGAGAGGTAACAACAAGTTTATAAAAATTATAAAACTTTTCTGATCATCTTATTTTGATCCTTCTCTTACCCGGTGTGTCTGTTTGCTTTACCCTGTCCTTCTTTCAGCGGCAGATGTTGTATAACTGCGCTGATTCTGTGCGAGAACAGAGCGCCAGAGACTTCAAAGCAGCTTGTTTTTTTTCATTGGGAAGCGAGCTCAGAGCAGCAGTCAGGAATAGATCTGCTCCTCTATTGCTCTTTCCCTTCTGTCTGTTTGCTTCCTGTTTAAATCGTGTTACTCAACCGTTTGGTCTCAGCTCTGACTGTTTTTGGGTTTCACCTTCACCCGTTCCCTTTCCATCCCACCATTTATTTGTGTTCTTCTCAGCGCAACATGTCTGAAAATGCAGATATTGCGTAGCTATTTAAGACACTTGTACGGGCTGGTATGAATGACACAGTTCTGTTGAGCATCGTGCTGATAGTAGCTCTCTATCACAGCGTGCACAAAGGGGGGGTAGCAGTCAGTGGCACGCACCAGCCATGCAACAATGCCTAGAGGGCATTATCACCATGGCAACCATACTTTTCACACCCTTCTCGGTATACAGTCTGTGCTGCTCCATAATACTGTCAGCTTAAAGGTGACTTCATCGCCGGCACGTCCTTCCCCGCCTCCTTTTTTTCTGTGCTCAACAGATAGTCTGATTAGAATCAGCACGTGAGCTTTTCCTCTCTGTTTACTTCACGTTTCTTGTGTGCTACATTTCTTATGTACAGATAAGCAACTTCAAAGAACCTTATTCCAGCAGGCTTCCTCTCCTGCCAGCAGCAGCAACAGCATCATTCCTGGCACGCACGGATGTAGTCAGACTGACTCAGACCAACGAATACACATCGACGAAGATCTGTTTTGACATGACAGCTTGTGAATAATCATCCTAAAGTGTATTTAGAGGAAATGTCCAGTGCCAATCACTGACAGGTCGCCTCCCAGACAACCATCCTGGGCGTGACACTTGTGTTGATAAAACATACTGAGACCATATTTAGTATATTCCATTATTTTATTTTTATTTATTTAGTTTGCTCACTGTTGATTGTCTAGTCTGTATCGGGTACAATCTTTTGATGGTTCAATTTATACCAGTTTGCGTGCAGGATGTAGCAAATGGAGAAAACATGCAAACTAACTGAGATGGGTGGGGTGACTGAAAAGAAGAGATACCCATGTTGTGTATCTGAGAGCAGCTTTGAATTCCCAACACTGTGAACTTTGGATTCATACTGTTCTAGTTACTAAACACAATTAACCGTAAGGCAGGCAAGTATCTAACAAGTCCCATTGGTAGAATAATAACTATTCATAGAATAATAATAATAATTTGACAGCCCGCATTAGCTATTGTTTAAATTATTGATTGCTCCCTGACATATTATGATAGCTTGTCTTATTAATAGTCAGCCCATTTGTTTTATTAAAAAAGAGGATAACATATCATAATTATTTTATGTATATATAATTGAACATACAGTATGTCAACAGACATAACGGCTAACAACACAAATTGTCAAACTTTTGATACTGAGACAGTGTTCTTCTCCTCAGTAGACACTGACTGTAACAGACGCTGCAGATACTGTGCAGAAGCAGGCAATTTACACTTGATATCAAGATACACAATAATGTGAGATTACAGTGTATAACAAAGGTAGAAGTGGCCGGCCACATAAACCTGTGGGGAAATATTAACTGCGCCAGCAGCTTTCTCACAACCATCTTGTTAGGGAGTTGAGTCGCTCGCTCTGGAAATAATCACCAACACACTATCAGGGGATATTCAGGAACAAAGCAATATGCACTCCGTTATGAAACTGGAATCACTTTCTTTGAGACGCACGCACGCACGCACGCACGCACGCACGCACGCACGCACGCACGCACGCACGCACGCACGCACGCACGCACGCACGCACGCACACACAGACGCTGAGTCTTGATTTGAAAAAGTTAAATGAAAACGATCCACACTCCACAGAGAGTCTGTGTCTGAGATTAAACTTGTATTTTGTCACCCGGTGGCTCATTTGGAGTCAGTAGGGGGTAAAATAGGATGGCTTCCATCTTCCCTCACACTCAACACACACACACACACACACACACACACACAAGATGTCCTCTTCACTGTGGATAATGCTGTTATATCAGCTGTAACTTACTTTCGGGGTGTTGATCGGTGGCTAATAGGAATTTAAATGGATTACTGGATGTTAATTGTCGTGGAAATGCAATTATAATAACTTTGTGTTTATGTGCTAACTCCGGGCGGTGCTTGACATGCACGCAGCCTAACTGGTAATAGCTCTTAATAGGTTTTAGCTGGGAGATTTGTCAGAGATGATGAATAAACTGAAGGTTCATTTGTGACTCTTGCCTATTGTGAAATATAATTTGTAGTCTGGGAACGTGATCTGATGTTTGGCCTGTGGGGCCAAATAGAAAATAATAAACAGCGGATTATTTATTTACTTTTCATAATGAAGACCGCAGCTTCCTGGCAGAGGAAGGCTGAGTGTGCAAACAAATAATCTCTTTGAGCAGACGCAATTAAAGTTTGTGAGCAGGTAAATATGTCAGCCAGGTACCTAAAAACAAATTAGTAAGATTCTCTTGCCATAATAATTCCTGCTTTAATTATACAGCTCCTGTTTTCTTGACCCGATATTAGAATGTTGATGTTAATTACTGTCAGAGATTAATAGTGACAGCTCGGTACGCACACAACATTAATCTCTAGATTCAACTTTCAAATCTGCCTTAAATGAGAAATACTGTATATATACTCTCTCTCTCTCTCTCTCTCTCTCTCTCTCTCTCTCTCTCTCGTCTTATTTTCTTCTCTTTGTAATTCATTACCAATTACGAGATAATAATAGACTGCACCTTCCTTCCCTGGGTGTCCGCTGCATGTGCTGAAAGCACATCAGCAAACTAGTGAGTCAGCAAGGCCTCATTATAGTCACTGATTCACTGATTAAATGCGGAAACAACGCAGCTCTGCGGCTCTGAGACCCACAATGAAAACACGTGCAAACAAAAAGACGCACACACACACACACAAATAGACACCCCTGGGGGTCCTTATCCCCTCCTGATGCTCAGTGCCTTTTCACCTGTACACAGGAAGGGAAAGTCACTTTAGTGCAGTCTGTGCAGTGTGAAGCAGAGTGTGTGTACGTCTTCGACATGGTGGTGTGCATATACTTGTATTGTCTATCAGTGGTAGCTAAGACGGAGAAAATCCATTCCACAATCATCAGTCCAGCTGGGAAACGGCTGTTCCAATAATCTGTCCAGGATGCTCCAAACGGTCTCATGGCAGGTTGAGAGAATGAAAGTTATCAACAGGACATGAAGATGTGAAGATGCCTAAATGTAAAGGACTTGGTTAGAGATAGTTCAGATACTGTAGCTCTCAGGCAAAATGTTTTGTGTTGGGGTTGTATCTCTAAACTTTTCTTCTTCTTCTTTTCCCCAGGTGACGTGTCTGCAGGACTTTTTTGGAGATGAGGACGTTTTCGTGGCGTGCGGCCCGGAGAAGCTGCGTTACCAAGACGACTTGATGCTGGACGAGAGTGGTGAGGAGACCAGTAGTTCCTCTGACGTTAAACATCTGAGTGCTCAGTCTGCTCTTCTTCCTTCCCTCGTCCCCTCCTCACTCCGCTTCATTCTAAAGTTGCTATCAACTAAAACAAGGTTTTAACAAGCTTCTTTTGCATGATCCTGTTTACATGCGAGAGCAGCACTGAAGTACAGGCCCGGCTAATGAACATGACATTTCGGGGAAAAAAGACGTTCAGGACGCAGGTGCATCCTTTGATGCAGGTGCAGAAATAGTTTATACCCGAACAACAAGTTGTTATCGTGTTATTCTTAAACAACTAATCTGAGTGATGCTGCTACTTGATCGCATAGATATTAACGAATCGCATGAAACCCGCTGCACACCCCGATCAATACATCTTCACATCTAAACTATGCAAGCAAACAACTGGCAGCCTAAAGTCGAACCAACCTAACTATATATCAAGGTCATGTCAAGGTGAAGTTAATGTCTTGAGATTTTAATGTTCTCCCTTTCTTCTCTTTATTAGTCAGAATGTAATCTGTCTTTTTACTGGTAAACTGAATATTGATTCATGCAGCAGCACTGAACTCCCTGTCTTCTCTCTGTAGCATATCTACCTGGTTCAGGAGGTAAACCTCAGTGTAGGCTCTCCAGTTCATTATGCTCCATTGTCTCCCGCCTCTCCTCGTTCTCCCTGCAGAGTCGGTCCTCTGCACTTGAGCCATCAGCTATTATACAATTGTTCCTATTTCTCATCTCTCCCCACCGCGGTTGACTGAAGATACGTTAGCGCTTCTGTCCTCACTTCAACCATCTGTGTGTCGCTGCCTGTCTGCCTCCCTCCCTCTTTCCGTACTGCTGTCTGACTCCTGCCATTTACTGCTCATCTGTATTCTCGCCGTCTCATCATCTCCTCCCCGTCTCCTGTGAGTGAGTGTGCACTGGCTCGTCTTCAGAATAGATTAAATTCATTTGTTTCCCTTGTATCCTGTAAATCCATTACATAATGCACATCCCACCTCGGTCACCAACCTCCACCTCCTTCCCCCCTTGTGTGTATCCGTCTCCCTTTCCTCCCCCTGCTGTCCTTTCATTTGAAAAATAGGTTTCCCTTTTGTCAACATATCCACTCTTGAGAAGTGCAAGCTTAGGCGCGGCGTGCCGTGCAGCGAGTTAGCAAGATCAGCACTTCCGCTCGGCGAGTTTGTAAGGGCACAGCGGTCAATGTTCAAATGGGTTGAACTTTGACCGCCGCGCACTGTGACGAATGCCCATGTGGCCAATATAAACCAGAGCATCCAGACCGACACGGAAGGAAATGGAGGAAAAGCTACTGTCAATACTGTTGTGTGTGTCTGAATTCCCCAGACAGACTCGAGGGTCTCATGCACCCACAGTCTCCTCATCCTTCTCCATTTCTTCTTATCAGCAGTGTAGAGGTTTGAATCCTCGAGATTTGCATTGGCTTACTCTGCTGTCTAATTTCATTGCTAGCAATTAGCTCCACGGTCAGTGTTCACCAGCACAGCTCAAAGAAGTCCACCTCGGCACGTTGCATAAAAGATAAAAATCTCCGTTTTTATTCTTCTTTTGAACATACAAAAATGAGCTGGCAAAAACACTGGTTCCAATTGCTGAACAAATAAAAAGGCACAGTAATATAAATCAATATCCACAAGCACAGGTGCAGCAGGTAAGAAAAACC
>CAAKHC010013906.1:0-33532 GCA_901007825.1 Macroramphosus scolopax | reverse complement strand
AGGAAATGGAGGAAAAGCTACTGTCAATACTATTGTGTGTGTCTGAATTCCCCAGACAGACTCGAGGGTCTCATGCACCCACAGTCTCCTCATCCTTCTCCATTTCTTCTTATCAGCAGTGTTAGAGTTAAAGCTTCTTGGCATGGGACAGAGACATTGTTGTCGCTGGCAACATTACACTGTAAACTAACAAAGCCAGTCTTTCCCATTTGGCGGTAATAACATTATGTATGTGGTGGTGCAGACGAGATGGGAAAACTCTGCCTATTTTGGTCTGTCCTCTGTGACTGAGCCTGCAAGAACCCCGAGCAGCGGCGGCAAGCGCAGTGCATACTGCATCGTCTAAAATGGCCATAAGGCATTCCTCAATGTCTGTGTTTCATGGTCAAAGACCATGTCTTTGCCTTTTCAAGGGCTCCCCCACATATCTCATAATCCATTGTCACCTACTGCATACTGGTCATTTATCAATGTGAACACAAAGGCTCCACACCATCTTATAACTTACACACAAAGACAGTGTGTTCGATATACATCCACCGAAATGACCTCACGTAGTTTGTTCCTCTCTTCCTTAGATCTCTTTTGTTTCCGTGAGGACGTTCACCTCACCGACAGACGGGGGAAACCAAACAGACAGACAGCGGTAGAAAGACTGTCAGAGTCAGAGCTCCAGACAACTTCGCCTCCTCGCAGCATCACTATAATTATCGTCTCTGCCTCGGCTCTGGCAGACTGTCATTATGTTAACACTCTGCATTATACATTAATCACTGGGCCACAACGAGTGCCACACAAGCACATAACGCACACACTGACAGACACACACTGTGTGTGTTACACACCGAAAAAAACAGGAATTAGCACATGAGTGACGTTTCCTAATGGACAGCCTGTACTCAAATATTTTACACAATTTACAAACAACATCGCGGCCCGTTACATTTACGTTACGACCTTTGAAGCACAACATACTGCAACCATATGCGGAGGTTCCCTTGAGACTTCAGGAATATCATCCAGAGATGAAAATTAGATTAAATTTAGACATCGTAGATTATGTAACTCCACTTCATTGTTCATAGTGCTGCTGTGGTGTTGTGCTGATAGTCTTTGTGAGGGGGAGTTGATCTGAAATCAAACATCCTTTCTGATTTATTAATGGATAAATAGCCTGTGAAGGAGACAGACCACGAACTCCCAGATCAGAAAAAACTGTTGTGCACATGCTCACATATGCATGTGGAAAAATTAGAAAAAGACAAATGAATATGCATGAGCTTGTGCACATGCACTAAAAGAAGTTTTTTGATGAATTGCACTTATCCTCTCACACACACAAGCAGACAGCTACTCAGATGGCTGAGTCGACTTTCTTCTTTCCGCCGGTCTAAAAGTGGCGTTGAGCTATAATGAGTCCGGGTTAATGAACAGGAGACGAGCAAAGTTTTGGGGATGAAGAATGCCGGGAGGATGCGAGAGTATCATCACATGGCTCATTTATCAGAACTGTGTGTGTGTGTTGAATACCAGACCTGTGTCATGTCATAGCTGTCATTCCCCAAACACCACAATAATGGTGTTTGGAAAGCAGCTCGGTGAAGGTCAGAACTCATTATTTCACTGCTTCCTGGAGGGGAAACCAATTACAGCTGTTGCTACATTTGCTGTTTGTTTTCCGCTTAACAATAGGTCAAAATATTAAAACTATCGTCGGTAAGGATTTCTATCATAATTTAAATGAACAGAATTGACGTGTTTTTCTGTGTTAAAGCTTTAACTTTAGACGAGTGGCACCGAAGACACTTAAAAACAACAAATCCAGTGAATCATTTTGGTTTGAAACGTTACATACCCTTGATTTGTCCTCTGGATATACATCTTTTCATATTACTCCTGAACACCTCTCCCTCTTTGTGCTTGCAGAGTGTCGATTGATGAAGGCGGTGACCTATGGGAGGATGTCTGGCTCTTTGGGCCGAGGTTCCCCCAAAAACTTGATCCAAACACGACGCAGCAAGTCCCCTCAATCCGGTAAGACAATTAATATACTTATGTCTTCTTTTTGTCTTTGTCTTTTAAGATATCTGACTCAGTGCTTTCCACGGCATGATACTCCGACACAGCATCAAAGTGCCATCATGTCGTCTTCCTTGCAACACAACAGTTCAGAGACTTGTTCCATGTTGCTTCATCCTTTTGACTGCAAACAAACTGATTCTCTCTGACTAATAAGCTGTCTGCATTTCTGACACTTCACCTTTCCTTATATTTATCTGTATGTGCCAGTGTCTCATACCTGCTGGACGCAGTCAGGAGTTGTTTGTACCCTAATATTTCCTTGTGTGATTGCTTGGTATTTTCAAGCTCATTACTTAACCAGCCTCGCAGCAAATGAAAACAGTAATAACAGTGCAAGGAAATCAGAGCTCCGCAGTGTGTCTGCCAGTGTTTACTGTGTGTGAACTATGAATTCAAATGAGAATGATGTCACAAGGGATCGGAGAAAGAGGCAAATGGGGATGAGAGAGGTAGAAAAAAAGAGGGGGAGCAGGCGTGAAGATGAGAGGGGAAGAAGAGGGAAGAGGGCTGGTGACTCAATCCTGCAGCTCTGAGAAGACGCTCTTCACCTGACATACTAATGAAATGTAATGAAGTAGTGAGAGCTTGTCCTGTTAAATGCTGGATTGTTTTTGTCTGATAATGATGCTTATGTAAACTCCTTTGAAGCAGCAGTAAAGCACAAAAAAAAAAACGGAATATAGTGTTAATTTAAACAACTGAATGCAGCTGTCCTTAAACATTCAGTCAGGCTGAAAGCTGGCGAGCACTCGGTGATTAGCTCGGAGCTTTAACAAACAACATGATGTTCTTTTCATGATTGCACAGCTTGAGCTCTGTCTGTGAGGAAAAAAAACTAGTTTATACAACAGCGCATTTGACTTATTATACTCACTGTTAATATTTAGAGGGGTCTTACTGGGATGGGGTTTTATTTAATGGGTGATGCAACGTGCAGAAACTCCCCAGTAAGACCTGATTCCACCTGCACACAAGCATGCAAACACACGTTTGTTTTTAAAGCATTCAGCTTAATTTCCTCAAAACAGCTATTTCATGTTTCAGATTGAGAACCAGCCGTCGCAAGCAGACATATGTTTTGTGTTGAGCTGTGGAGGACAAAAGCAATAGGGGAGGGACACAGCTGGGGTGAACAGAGAAAGTTGTGGAGGCTGATGACTTGAAAACTTTGGGGAAAAGGTTATGAGAGTGAGTCAGACACTATCTGACACTAGCAGTCGGGAGAGAAGGTGTGTGTCTGTGTGTGTAAGACAGAAAACAAGAAACAGAGGGGGGGGGGGAGACCGACTCGTCCTGGTTGCCATAGAAACGTAGCACAGTTGGAGCATGTAGCTACAGATACAATAGCCTGTGACACCCATATATGGCGGTGGCTTCCTGTGAAATGGCCTGCAGTGGAGCTGCCTGACGCTCGGCCCTCGCCGGGACCCTGAGTCAGACCATCCCTGCGTTTTCACTTCTGAGAAATGTTTCCCTTCTGGCACCGCTGTCGCTATTACATCATCAAATGTTCCCGAGTAGCTGTTTACTGTTTTGCACAGCTCTGTGTTTATTCCCTAAACCGTAATCAGTTTGTTTCAGAGGGGTAGAGCGAAGCGACATGACAGATATTTCATCTCTGACCCTGTTGCTTTTTTCCTGTAATGTTCCCCGTTAATATTTTTCCTGGAGTATTTTGGTTGTTGTTGTTTTTGTCCTTAAACGTGCACCACACCCACCACACTTGAATATAATTTTTTTTAAAGCTAGTAGTCAACAACAGAGGATTCTGGGGGGCTCGCTTATATTTGTTGTGTCTCCAGCCTCACCACTGATAATGAAAAGGAAAAGAAGCCAGAAAGAAGATATCTCACAGGTTTATGTGAAATACATTGCAACATCTCTGTTGATAGAAAGGTACTGAATGATACATTCAGGTTGCTATAGAGACGTTATGATATGATGATGATAAGTCGATCACTTTGAGTTCCTGTTCATGTGTCAGACTATCATCTGAATGCACGTATGTGCTGGTGTAGTTGGCGCAGCTCTCTGATATTAAAGCTGAAATCACAGCTCAGATGTGAGATTCCTGATGAACCTTTGTCCTCACAGTGCAGAAAGGATGAAAAGTTAATCTTTGTATTTTAGCTCTATTCAACACAGACTTCTAATGCACATCTTACAGGCCATTAACTGTAGAAAAATGTAGCTAAATGAAAGTTGATTCATCCCTCATTATGTGATCCTGTCGCTGCACTCAGTTATTTGATTGCGGCTGCACTCAAAACCTTTTTATCTCTGCTCTTTGCGATGAAATTAAAAGTATGGACACCAGACAAGAAAGCGCTGGTAATTTATTGATGTTTCAAAGACGGCGCTACTAGAATTTAATCATTTCTCATCCACCCTGTTTGAGCACAATAAATAACTTCATTAGTTATATATCTTGCTGCAGGTCTTTAGCTATCCTTACAGCAGCTTTGAAGTCCCATATTCATTTTTCATTCAGCCAACACGGGCGTTAATAATATTCTTTATCACATCTAATAATCTGGACCGGAGTTGAACAGAGAAGATGTGAAGTGTGAACAGTGAACGAGAGAGACAGGAAGAGTGAGAGAGAGCATGTAACACAACACATGTGCCGTTAAACGCCACCTGGTGTACCTCTGTGTGTCTGGCTGCTCTTCATTGTGTTCGCTTGCAGCTGAGACCTCGACATCACCGAGGAACAGAGGTGTGTTTGAAGGATGGACAGGATGGACACCTGAGACAGCGACACTCACACAAGCACAGAATGCGGAAAAACAAGATGTCATTCTAAATCCAAAAGTACATCTGCTACATAAACGCAGTGAAAATTGCTGAAAAAATTGCTATTTTTCTACTGTACCACAATCTAGCAGGTATATATAAATATGTTTGAATCTATAGATTATATATGCAGATGCAGTACATATATTTGGCCAATCAGAGCTAGAGTCAGGCTGATGGCCAGTCGTTCATGTGAGAGCCCTTTTAGGTATTCAGAAAACTGTGAGCCGATTTTACCTCCATTACAACGTTTCTCCTAATCCTGAGATAATAATCTCATTAGCTTAGAAAATCAGGTCAGAGCGTTTAATGGATTACGCTTCTGTACGTAAAGGTTAAAGGTTGTTGCTCATTAAACTAAGTAATTATTATAGTGTTGTGTTGCGAGTTCATCTGTCCATTAGTGTATCACATAGTCAGAAATACAACAGAATCCATGCAAAACTTTACATTCAGGAGATTTCATGGCGTATTTGTAAAGCAGTTTGTTGGTAAAAGATGATAACAGGAAAATTATTGGGTTTTTCTTTATGTAGTGCTTCATGTAGACTTGTAAATAGTAATTCAAGAATAGAAGGATTCTGAGAAATGTGTTGAATCAATTCAGACACACTGTAATGACAAACTACTTATCTGGCTGCTTTCCAGCTCCATAGACATGATCTTCTTTCTTTTCTTGTTTGAAAAACATTCAACCTCAGAGACGTATATGTTGCACGTTTGTTCAGTGATTCATAGGTGACTCACATAATCAATGAATCACGGGTCTATATCGATGGCTTGCTTCTCGGCACTATGTATTGTTTTGATATGAAATACAGGCATCACATTATTCCATGCTAATGAATTAAAAGATAAATTCATGCATGAAATGCATAATTTTACCTGATTAAGATACATCTTCTCTTTTTCTGACGACCATGAAAAGTGATGGCCTTTCATCTATTCAGTTCAACTCCACTGCACTTTGCACTTTCAAAGCAACAAAGACGTATTTCCATGTCGAAAAAATACCCCACTTACGTTGTGAGAAACATGTGCGTGTGTAACGCGTCGTACGTTTTGTGTGTGCGTGGGCAGGTTCTTGCGTGTCAGCCTGACATTGCCATCACTCAGGCTTCGTTCTGCGATGATCTCACGACCCCGGCTGCGTGTCTCCACACACAGACCCAGGGTAATGTGAGAAAACAATTTGCACTCATACACAGTTTGTCACCCTGTCTTGCCATCTGCCTCTCTGGGCTCCATTGATGTCAGCTATATTTAACAGAGAGCTGCAGAGGGTGTCATCAATAGAATCTACTCAGGAAGGGTACAAATGCACTTTACTGAAAAGTGATAAGCGCAGGGGGTTTAACAGACGCAGTAGCAGAGGCCAAACCAAATAACAGAGGCCAGAGTAAAAACTAATTAATGTCCCAGGCAGTATTGATATTTGCACCAATGGCAAGATAACGAAATGGCTTAAGGCAGGTTTATTTTAATGAAACAGCACTGGGATGTAACAGTTAAAAGAAAATTCTTCACACCATCATAAATTTGTGCTGTTTGGCGCTGACAGCGTTAGAGAAGATGCAGCCATATGTTTATATTAAAGAACCATGTGTTTTTATCCTGCTCCATATGTCTGTATGAGACTGGGCAGCCTGATGAGGAAATAATTCAAACTGATCCCTGTTAGAGTCACTCTTCTCATCATGGAGAGCACCAAAATGTACCGACAATCTGCGTTTCCAAGTTGTTTAGAACCTCCTTGATACAGAGCTGCTAACATGGCTGTGCTTATTTTTCTGGTTCTTTCTGGTGATGCGTCTCTACGGCAACCATTTAAAAGTACTCCACAAATTCCGAACACAACTGTGTAACCCAACATTATTCCAAGCACAATGCAGGAGAGGTTGTTATCTTCCGTGGTGGATTCTCCATTATTTATGCTATTTAGCTGTTTTATTTATAATAAAACAAAAATCCATCGATCAGGGTGTCTGAGTTGTGAAGTCAATATTACAAAAACGGAGTGAATTGCATACCAATGTTAGTGCCATGGCATGCAAAACCATGTTAGTTAATGCTATTAGTAAATTGAACATTATGAATTTATAACAGCCTGTCCAGAGTCAGGCCAGCTAGCTCTGCACCTTTATGTATCCTAATACCACTTTATACCTCCAGTCAACGTAGTGCGAAGAAGCCGCAGCTGTACCAGCGAACATGGGGTTAAAACAACACTATGTAACTACTAAAGCTTCAGAATCATTTTGTTGGTTCACTGACTTGAAACGTGGAGAATGGAGTCTCTTCTATTCCCACTCTTCACACCATGAACGCCGGTTCTACTGTGTGACTTGGAATAACGAGGCAAGAAACCTGAGTGAGGCTTTACAGCACCAGAAAGTGGCTCAGATTTCTCTGTACGGACGTCATGACAGCAGCAAAAAAAAACAAACATGAGATCTAGGGAGGAAGGTTAGAAGAGAATAAGAGAAAGGTGTGATCCCTTCCTACGACATGTCTCTCAATCGGTGTAAAGCTAGCTGTTAGCAACTGCATTTTAGCACTTGAGGGAGTTCAGATGGAGAGACAGCAAACTCAAATCACCACTTGCCGAGCTACATAATACTGCTTTAACAATTTCTCTCTTCTGCCAAACTGAAATAATACATGAGACCTGGTTCTTCCGTAATGTAGCAGCGCGAGGCAGCAGCCGATAGCGTTAATAAAGGGGCGTGTCCAAGGAGCGGCCTGGGGTGGCACAGGATGAAATACCGTCTTTAACCTGAGAGGCAGTAGAGAGCCGGAGAAGTGTCGGGCCTGTCTAAATCCCGGAGATGAAGATCTTTGGATTTGGAACAGAACAATCACACCTGTCAAGATGTCTCATATCAAACTATATTAAGCAAGTGTTTTGCATGTGGCTGCTGAAAGATTTGATTAGCTTTTTTTTTACACTCCTACTGTGTCGTTGATAATGTGATGCAGTTCCGTCACTGTTTCATCTCGTTAGCAAATCTGTCATCATTATTTCGGTCTTGTCAACGATGCTAACGTTAGCTGTTAGCTATGTAAATCGTTTGGGAGTTTCACCCTCCAGCTCATGCTAACGAAGCTAACAGACACACAAACTTTCAGGAAATATGCTTCCTACTGTTAGTTTGTAGTGTGAAATATGAAGCGTTTGCTTTTTCAGGTCATCTTGACATTTCTTGCATCAAGTACAAAAGCCGCTGATGGATGAACATGGAATATGTAGATGTATTGTTTTAGTTCTCTCCCTCCCTCCCTCCCTCCGTCCCCGGTGCGCGTCACAGTTTGCGCAGGCAGCGTCTCTCTCCGCCTCTGAGCGTCTGTGTACTACAGCGCTGCTCCGTCTCTCCATTCACCACTTTACTATCACATCCGGACGAGCCGCGTACACAGGTGCTGCTCTTCTTCTCCTTCCACCCGCTTTGGATTATCACTGTGCTTTTCATCATGCTGGAAGTGGAAGGTAGGAGCCGTAGACGACATTTATATCAGAAGGCATTTGTCAATTTCGATGAAAGTTCCATATCATGTCCACGCCCGGATCACGTCTGGACATATATGCGGATTATTGTGGTCAACACTGATTGTCACTAAACATATTGCTTGCAGACTGAAGCTCCAACGAGAGGAATGTTAATGTTGTGTAACCGGAGGAGTGTCTGTCTGCGTGCGTAACAGTGATGCTGAATTTCATCAATGAATATGTCCAGAAATCATTTCAACAATAGCAGTGTCATGCAGCTTATGTTTTCAGAAAGCAATATGCCCTACTGTATAATGCAGTGGCACCCCTTGATATTTTAGTCGTCTGTGGGCTTTATCTCCTCATCTTGAATAATTCAGAAAGTTCTTTGATCTCGGCAGGGGAATTGATAATAGCAGCATTTTTTTCAGGTCTTTGGCTACCAGGCACCAGGATCGGATTCATTATACTTATAATAACATCTAGCACAAAATAAGAAATCATTTTTTATGAGTTGATTGCTGCATCGTTGCAGATTTTAAATCAATTAAGGCTGGAGATCATATGAGTGAAGCCGTCTCATTTGACAGTCACCCAGGTTTCCACTGAGACCAAGACAGACTGATGTGTTGTTGCTTGACCTCTTGTTAGACAGGATTTAGGTGCAGCTTGTTTAATGAGGCTATGCTGCCGGGTTTGTGCTGTGCAGCAGCTGGGAAACTAGACCGAGTTGAGGTCAGAAGTGCATTGAGCAGAGGATCTGGTAGAAAATGAGAAAAGCCCGGTGTTGTGTGTTGACTTCCAGCCATGCACTGGGAACATGCTGTAATTATTTAGTGGCTTAAGGGCTCAGGTGTAACTGGCTTGTTTCAGAGAGATGTGATGCAACAGGATTTGTGTTTTGGCTCAAAGGGCAAAAAGAGCAGTGTAGACTTGAGTGCTCTTTTCCATTTTCTCTTACACCCCCTCTTGTCCTCATCCTGCTCCTCTGCCTCATTCATAGATGCAGAGGGCGGAAATGTGGGCTGCTCGTAGACACTGGACAAATATAACCGCACTCCAAAGCATGCATTCATGTTTGAAAGATCATTTATATGAATGTTTCTCTCCCTGTCTTATCTCTCTCCCTCCAGTGAACGGGACGCCGGCTAGTCAGCTGTCCACTCCTCACACGGGAAAATCTCCCAGCCCCTCTCCCACCAGCCCGGGCAGCCTCAGCCGACGTCAGGTAGGACAAAAATACAGAGGCAGACATACACACATAAGCACCTGCAACAGTAGCCGCACAAAATCTATAACACATTCCTTCTATGTTCTCAGGAAAAGGACAAAGCTGTGACTGAGATTAGGCCGACTACATCTTAGAGTCGCTAGAATATGAAGAAGCCATCCCAACATCTTTAGTGTCTGCGAGGGGGGCGGGGCGTTGACATTTCACCTCACACTGTGCTGCACTGGGATTCTGAGAATTGCAGGCTCATGTTAGGGCCCGAATGTTACGACTCCTATCCAGCGTTTGTAGTATTCAAGAGCAATTTGTCCTCATGCTGATATTCTGTCATGTTTCCACGTTCGCTGACTCACAGCCCTTTGTTCCTCTAGCTGAGTCAGAGAGTCAAACAATTAGAAATGCTACCCCTGACTTGTAAAGATGACCTCATTTGTCAGTAATTTGTGCAATATTTGATCAAAAGATGAGAGTGGCCCGTTCATTTTTTCTAATTAGATCTTAAACATTGGTCTACAATCCTCTGTTAGTCCCCAAGCAGTGTGTTGCGATGTATTTGAGCAACCCAGACAGAACTGACGCTCATCCTGAATTCATTTCTTATATCAAGTCATTTTGTACATGTCCCTTTTTGTGTAAACGGTTTAGAAAAATTGTTTTATTCTAGCGAATCAGAATATTTAAGCCATTTTTTTCTTTTTGTCAAGTATGTAGTTGTTGCCCCGGGTTTTAAAAACATCCCATTCAACAACCCAGATTACCATCCTTGGACACAAGCGAACTCACATAGCTCATTGTTGCTAAAGAGAAAATACTGCTGTGCAGAGGTGGAGCATGCAACTCGAACAGGAAACACTGAAATGCACATTAGAGAGGCTGAGCTCATGTACAGTGTGTGTATGTGTGTGTGTGTGTGTGTGTGTTCAAGATCAAAGTAATCCAGTCCTTGACGGTGGTGATGGTGAGCTTAGTCTCAATCCTAATCAGACCATGTTTTCTCACAGGAGCTCTAAATCTGCTGCTGATTTAGGTCCTGCTTGCTCATAAAAACACTCTGACATACTCATACAGTATATTTAACCTCACACGTATTTGTGTTGGTCCCAACATGCACGTGTCGTGATTTTTACCTCTGAAACCGGCAAAATGTAGCCCGCGGTACCTCTGTTTGTGCAGCAGCACTTTTCTACCCAGCAGACGGTTTGCAGCTAAGATTTATCTTGTAATTACTTGGCTATTTATTGATGCGGGCGTAGTGTTTTTTGGGAAGTTTAGGCACGCGGTTTGAATAATACTGTAAATATTGGGCACAATGGAAATTGAGTGGTGTGTCAATGACTTCTGCACATAAATGAGCGTCGCTGGTTGTGTTTACTAAATCAGCATGTTATTAAGAATTAATTTTTTGGGCTGAGTGGCTTCAGCCTCCTGCTACATTTGATGTGCAAGCAACAATGAATGGATGTTTAAGAATTTGGGCTTCTGAATTGACCAGTGATGAAGGTATATGAGTGCCAGTTTTGAGGTTGTGACCGCTGTATATAGTTAGAGCAGGACAGGCTGCACTAGATCGTCCACATTCATCGGTAATGGAAGCGGGTCAACTGAGTCCGCAGTGTTCAAAAGGAAAGAGGAGGGCGAGCGCGACCGTTTTATAAACTCTCTCTTTCAGCTAAGATACTGCCGTGTTCTTCCCTCTGGGATCATAGTGAGATCCCCAAAAAGCCGGCGGGAGGGGCTAGCAGATGTGATGAGAAACCAAACAGTTATTGCCCTTTCAACTCCAAATATCACGACACTGCCCTTATTTTAACCTCCTTTCACTTTTCTCGTCAAACATAAGCTTCGCAAATTACCTTTTGTAGTAGTATTCTGACCTCAGTTGTAAAGTGGTTACATTATACACAACACGGGTTGAGTGTGTGTGTTTCTTGCCAAGTCATTATTCCAGTCTTTGACAGGCTATACTAAGCCTGCAGTGGCTTGGCTGGAAAGAAGGGAGGAAGCCTCACAGCCCATTATCTTCACACCCTTCAGATATATTTCAATGTAATTCTCCTCCGCTTCTTAGTTTCTCTATCCGCCCTGTTCCCCCTCTGTCCCTTCCATCCCTGACAGCTTCTAAATTCTCTTTCACATCGTTTCCCAACCCATCCCTACTACCCCCATTCCCCATATGCAAGAGTATTAACTTCACAGGATACGAATTATATTCCCTCATTTCTCTTGTAGAAGGATTTTAATCTCCTTTGAGAAGTGAGCGCTGAGTTTCTGACACTGTATTTGCACATTTTATTTCCTTCTGTGTCACTTCTTATGAAACACGCATGAATTACCATAAATGTAGCGCGCACACACCCTTTTATTATATTCTTCCCCCTCCCATCTTGGTAGAATGTTTAAGCTCTTCTTCAAAAAGAAACCTTCTATTTCACATCCAAAACGACTGTGTTGAAACAAATCTGCTGATAAACTAACGCAATCGATGGTCCAATGCAGCCGCAGAGCCTCGGTGACCCACTGCGAGTTCACCTCACTGGACCCTGTGTTTAAACACTTAGAGGCACTTTACTGCCTGAAGTAGGTTGCTCGCACAGCACAGACCATCATAACCTATTTCCTGGAGCAGAATATACAGACAAAGTATTGCACCGCGGTTTTCTCCCACCACTCGCAGGCAACACAAGTTCGTCGACGCTGCACACGGAATCGCTTCATGTGTGCTTCAGGGAGAAAAAAAAACTCTGACATGAAATTGTCATTTGCACACCGGCGGTAGACACGAGCTTGGAGCACTCTCACACATGTTATGTGTTTTATACATTTGGTGCATGCTAGCGTGACCCGTTTTTTTTTTTTTATGAATGAGCAACAGAAGCGTGAAATATTGGCCTACATTCAGGAAGTCATTCTTTACCAGTGGACGACTGATCCAACACATTTGCGCTGCCTTGTGATTCCCATCGAGGGCAAATTAAGCTTCGTTTTTTTTTTTATCTTCATGAATTAGGCAGACTAGATGCAGCACTTTTTAAATGGCGGACAAAGAGTTGTTTTCTTGGTCATGATGACCCCCCGTCCGTCCCTGATGTGCGGTTCTTGGTTCTAAACCAGCAGACTGGAGGTGCCACTCTGGAAGCAGTTTTCCTGGCCGAGAGCCGGTTCTCTGGCTGAAACAAGAAGAACTGTTTCTTGATTAGGCACCAGATCTGAATCTGACTTTGAAATGATTTCCTTATAAAGGGTTACTAGTGAGTGAGTCCGTAGGGGAACTGTAGTTCTACAACTTATATTAGTTTAATGTTTAAACGACTATCACGAGTCCACACAGACATATGCTTTGATTTTGTATTCTGTCTGCATCTCTTGAGTACAGATGCATTCGATGAGCTGGCGAGGTGACATCTCGTGCCTGTCTGTTCGCTCCATAAGATGTGACAAACACAGTGAATATCATTAAAGAAACCTGAGATTCACAGAGAGCAGTGACGGACAGATTGAAGGCGAGACAAACAGAAGGTCCATGTTGCCAGTACAACAGCTGTGATACAGCCAGGTAGCTGCTTGTGTGAGTGTAGGAGATGGCGAAAGTGATAATTGTCACCAGCATGTCACCTCCCTCCTCCCCTCACCATTGAGTCATTTGTGCCCATCATCCTTTGAGTTGCATGCTCCGCTTCTCATCATCATTGTCCTTATTTTCTGTCGGGTGATTCATATTACGTTGTGTGTGTGTGTGTGTGTGTAAGTGTGTGTGTGTATGAGGGAGAGAGAAAAAGCATTGTATCATGAACTTGTTAATTATTGTCTCATCTCATCCACGTGAGTGTGTCGTTACTAAAGAATGTATTTGTCCATTTGGCTGTATTATATTTCTTATTTCATGTTGTGTTCATGTCGTTAGATTTCGTTTGTTTACCCGATAAAGACACTGGCTGCAGCTCATGGGGAAAATGCAGCGGAGGTCAGTCACTAACCGCCGGCTGCTGAGCAAACACAACAGAACAACCCAGCTCATATTTGCATATCGTTAATTCGTCTAAAAATTGAGGGCATTATATTGTTTCCTGCACTGTTATTTGCATAAATACAAGATATGTAAATTGCGTGTGCTCCACTCGCAGGCAATCCATCTCCATACTGCGATTTCCCCATGCGAGGCTGCCAGCTCCTCTCGGCTCCATCGTTTCTGTTTGTATTTCCTTTGCTCGATGTATTAATTTCCATTTGTTCATGTCATCATTAAATTCATTGTCATGTCATTTTCAATCCGTGGTCTTTTCTTTTTGTCATTCTCATTTAATCCCGACACCGTTTACAACTCTTCATCATGTGCATCACATATCAATGAATACAGGAAAGGATTTCCAGGAGATGAAGGATGTGGGTGATTGTCTCCGGCAGCACCGCTTTGGTAAACTTCTGCATCCAGCAGAGCAGAGATGCAACACGAACGCAGTACCGGAGGTGCATTCATCTCCCTGCCCTGCTGCTCCTGCTGCTCCTGCTGTGGATTGTTTTTTGGGGCGTGGCACAGCCAAAGTCTTTATCTCATATTTTTTTCCCCCGAAGCATTTAATCACTGTTATTCCCCTGGACTGCAGTCCATAAGTACGTGATTAGAAAGCTTTCCAGTGTCCAACTGGCAGAGCTGAAAGATAAAATCCCCAAACAGTGTTGATCTCTTCCTGTGAGAGTCAGATTGTTTCCTGCCTGTCTAGACACCAAAATAATAGCAGAGAAATATTATCTCTTCTTTCTTGTGTTCTTATAAGAGAACTCGGTGCAGAAGTATCCTGTTCCTATCAAGTCATATTATTCTTGCCACCAAAGCAAACACCAATAAATCCTGCTTCTGCTGGATATTGCATGCCAGTGAAAGTGACACGCAGTGTTGCTGGAGAGGAGGTTCAGCTCTCCGACCTGAGGGACAGCGAGACACAGAGAGAGAGAGAGAGTTGGCTTTAGGATGTGTAATCAGATTCAAACAGGGGCATCAAGGACACGGCGAGCATTATACTTCAGTTAGTTATGTAAATGTGTGTTGCATTTTTAACGCTGACATCTGCAGCTGACAGGCTTCTGCTTTAACCAAATCACTATTTTGTGCTGTCCAGCAGCGGCTTTTTGAGGTGATGTTCCACGCTTAAGGTCAATCGTGGACACCCTGTTTAATTCATATTTATTCACTCATCAGTATTCGGTTGATGAGTGTTGCCCCTGCTGTTTCTTTCTGAGCAGCGGCACCAGCTATGATGTAAAAGGGTTTGTTTTTTAGTGGTGTGACTCATAGTCGAACTATCAGTGCTATACCGTGCAACAAGGGAGAAAGCTGGACGGTCTAACAATAACAACACCGCTCCTGTCTTCTTCTGACAAATCTAGTGATCAATATCAACCAGATCAGACTCGGTGCATCTTTCTCTCTGTCTGCTTAGTCTTTTTCCTCAATCTCAGTCTGTCACTCCAAATGTCTCGTTCACAGGAAAGTGAGACACAATGTTCATAGAAGGTCGAACCCGCCTGCCAGCCTGCAGACAGGATATAGCCATATATAGGCCTCTGTGTCCACACTGGAAGTCTCATAAACTGCCTCTCTCTGAGCAGTTTCCATAGCAACAGTATTTTGTTTCCCTCCGTGGCAGGAAGAGAGATAGGAGTTCAAAATGAGAACGCGAATAGAGGACAGAGCTGGATGCAAGATAAGGGCACAGGAGAGGTAAACATGCCAGTGTGAAAATAAAAGAGCAGAAGTGTGTTTTGCGGATAAAGCACAGGAGGGTCATCAGCTTCACGGGCATTAAGTGTGTTTTCTGGTTCCGGGACGAGTGCCCGACCACAGCAATGTTACATAAACCAAATTCAGCCTGACTCACAGCTCAATTCACCTGAGTGGCTTTCAGGTCGCAGCAGTAGAGATGAGAAAGAGAGCTGACAGCTACACTGGTAGAGATGTAGGGCATCTCAGCTCTGCAAATAGTTTTGGGATCTAAGTCCTTGCAATGCGTTGGCCTTTGCTCGCTCCGCCTTGGCAGCGAGCTCTCTAGGCAGTGTCACAATGTGACTGGACACGACAGAAATTAGAGGTTCACATGAGGCCTGAGGAAGAGAAAGTAAACATTGTGTGCAGTGCAAACTTGTACTGGCTGACACTTCACGCTAGTGTCAGATTTTGTTTTGAAATGTAATGAACTTTTAACACAATAAAAGTATTGTTGAATTTCTTAAATTAAGCACACCCGCCCCCCATTTGTTCACCAACAAGCTACTGTAGTGCTGCTCCCCTTCAGGCAGCTTTCACATTGAGATCAGCTAATGCATCACACACATAAAACAGACCATTTACAAACATAACAAACTGCACGGTAATAATTCACATCTGCCAGGGGCCTCGCTGTATATTTTACAGAAACCGTGACAGTGTCCATTACTGGCCGGGCTGCATGTGTCTGCTGCACACGGGGGATTTATTCCAGCGCTTGGAAACACTCCAAACCCCAAAGATTCTTCACTGCCGTGTCCTCAGGTCTCACCGTGAGGCCGATTATAGAGATGGATCTGAGCAGAGGAGCGAAGGGACGAAGGGGAAGAGTAGTTCAATACACCGTGAACACTTGGAAAAAAAAGGTTTTCATCTTACAAAAGGAGACACTTCGGAGGTAGAGTCAAGAGAGAGTCTGTTAAACTTGATACTGATTCGTGATGGTCCTCATGTGTCTCACACCAAAGGAAGCATGATCGAAATGTCCAAATGAACTATTTGATGCCAAGGATCTTTATTATTTTTGGGGAAGAACAGAGGTAAAAGAGCATAAAAACGAGAGGAGTAGATTCTCATTTACATTCCTGACTAGATCCTCGCTCCCCATCCGCGGTGCTTCCATAACAACCAGACAGAAGGTTATGAGGTGGGGGGACGTAATGAGATTTTGCCTGAAGATAGATGCATATGCTGCATCTGAGCCGCTCTCTTCCCCCTTAATGACGTCCGTCTTACTAAGCAGATGAAAGACAGTATTCACCCGCCTTTATTAGTGCCGCCGTTTTATCAAGGAGCTTAATGGGATGCGCACATCTACAAGGTGGACACACAGGTGGTTTTGGAAATAAGTAACCAGTTTATATTCAGCTCAGTTCGGACTCTACTGTTAGATTACAGCTTTTTATCCAGAAACTGACATTTTTCATATGGAGGCTTTTGAGTAAATCATTCAAGGTTTTGTGTTGTGTAAGTAGAATGAGAAGCAAATTACATAAACACTTTCTTCTTTCATCTCTCCCTCCCTCCCTCCCCCTCTGCAGGGGTCCCAGGGTTCCTCCAGCTCTCTGTCTTCCACTAAAGTTTCCAGCTCGGTGGAAGATGGCGACGGACTGGTAATCGAAGGTGAGGAAAAAAACGGCTTCAGTGTCTCATCTGTCCCATCAGTGTGCAGAGGCGATGTTCTCGCAAATATCATGCATGTCTGAATCATGCTCATGACCTTTGATGCAGCTCTCTCTCTGTCTTTTTTCGGGTCTCTTTGTCCCTCCCCGGATTTGTACACCCTGTTCTCAGCGGCTCCTTTTGTCACACCCTTCCGCTCCTCGGGTGCTTTTCTTTCTTCGCCGCTCTGGCTCCATAAAACTCTGTAACATGACACATTTTGAGGTGCTTGTAAATGTTCTAAAGGTTGGCAAACTGCACTGAGCTGAGAACACGATAAATCTATTAAATTGAGTCAGGGAAGTATCAACACGTATTATCAGAACTCTGGTTTTATTTACCTAGAGAGCCATTTGGATGTAATAAACCTATTTATATCTATTACCTACATACATTTGCAGTCGGTTCCACATTTATTTTTCTACTTCCAGACAGACTATAATCATTTATCGTGATAAGTTATGTTATCCTAATTTATGTCGTTTTTTATTATCCTCTTGTTATTTCTTTATAGTCGTCCCATTCATTTCATTCATTACACTGTTAAATATCAGTTAATTGCTGCACCAGATGCTGGTCACCGTCAACAAGGCACTTTGGCTCTGTGTGTTTACCTGTGTGTGTTTATTGGATCCTTATCAGGCTGGAAAAAAAGTGTACAAAACATACACAACAACTCAAATAATCTTGAGTCGCTGAGCTGTTTTTAAACTTACGTTTCCCCCCCTGCAGCTGAGATCCTGGTGGATGAAGTTCCAGCTGTGCCGTCCTACATATCAGACCGCTACAAAGTGGGTCGCATGTTGGGCGATGGGAATTTTGCGGTCGTCCGGGAATGTGTGGAGCACACGACTGGGCGAGAGTACGCTCTGAAGATCATCAACAAGGGCAAATGCAGAGGAAAGGTAAGCAATGAATAACAGAAGAGTATTGCAAGAAGAAACCCACCTGCAGAGTGAATGTATCTCAACAGTGCAACACTCAATCAATTCTAATATCAAGAGCAAATATAATCCACCTCGTTCTATCTTAGCTGTAGTGAGGCGGCACACAAACTGATCTTTATTTGCAGTTTACAAGGAGACACATCGGCAGTTTGTCTGTGCTGGATTATTGGAAACATAATTATGTGTCTTAATCTGAAAAACCTGTAAAATGTCATTCCAGGAGCACATGATCCAGAACGAGGTGGCCATCCTCCGCAGAGTCAAACATCCAAATATCGTCCTGCTCATAGAAGAGGTGGACACGTACAACGAACTGTATCTGGTCATGGAGCTGGTCAAGGTGAGTGCTGGTCTTTGACTACTGTATTCATTTGTTCCACACTGAGACGATGGTTAAATGTATCGTATAATGATCTTCAGAGGGCTGCAGAAACAGTGAGAGTGACTGAGCAGCAACATTCAGCCGCTGAAGCAACTGATGAATCCCTCCCAGTCCCACAGATCAAGAGAATTGGTCTGTGGCCTGGAGCGCTCGTGTGTTCACATTTTTCATTCTTGCTCGCTCCGTGAGTCAAGAAATGTTTGTGCATAATTTAGGAGCCAGGAATGTGATCCATCTGTTCGCGTCGTGGCGTAGAGTACTACAGAATATAGATGAGAGGCAATCTGTGGGAGAGATGTACGTGTGAGCGTGTCCAAAGTAGGAGGATCGAGAGGAGGGAGGCTGTGGATGAATGAGGTGGAAGAATGACAAGGACTGAGAGAGAGAGAGAGAGACAGATGGATGCACTAGTAAGGGAGGCAATGTAGAAGTACTCTGTCCATATATTCTAGTGTCAGGTAGGACTAGGATCCTCCTTAAAACAAAGGCAAGCGATAATATTTCCAACAATGGTATGCGTCCAAATTTGCAACAAGGGAAAATACTTTCCTGTTTTAACATGACAAAGAGGACCACAAGGAAAAACCCTGCAGCCATATAGCTCGTATAGCTCTGAAAACCCAGAGTGAGATGGTCAACGATCACCGTACGGTAACAATTCTATATAGACCACATACTATATGTCTGTAGGTAGAGGAAGATAAATGCATGTGAGCTGGGGGCAGCTGCAATATTTTAAAAACTGTATGTGTGTAGGTTAAAGGCTGCCTGTATGTGCAGAGAGAGAGAGAGAGAGAGAGAGAGAGAGAGAGAGCTTCAGCCCTATTTTAAGCCTCTGTTCCACTTAGTCCACTCGGGGAGACAGACACCAAGGGAAAGGTGGAAATATATGAGACAGAAAACGCCTCAGAGAAAAGAGAAAAAAAATTCAGAATTAAGGGGGAAATGAAAGAGAATCATTAAAGAGAGACAGCGGAGATAAAGCTGCTGCTGCTAAACCAACTTTTCAGCAAAAAAAAAGACGAGCAAATGTGCAAACTTGGGAGTGATGTGTGTGGAAACACGTTGTTCCTAGTACTGACAGCCATCATGATTTGTCCACAGGGGGGAGATCTGTTCGATGCCATCACCTCTGCCAACAGATACACAGAGAGAGATGCCAGCGGCATGCTCTACAATCTGGCCAACGCCATTAAATACCTCCACAGCCTCAACATTGTGCACAGAGACATCAAACCTGAAAACCTGCTGGTGAGTCTCCCCATACTTTAGTGGTGTAACTTGGCGCAGTGTCGTCTCCCTCCTTTGTGAATGAACAGTGAAGAAATATCACTCTTGACTCAATCGGAGCAAGGCGATGACTCATTCTCGCTGCCCTCACACCTCCCTTCTCATTTGTGCTTTTGCTCCCTCCTCCTACCGTCTGTTGACCTCCCCAAAGTTCTCTCATCATCTTCATACGACTGCTGTTCTTCATTCCCTCGGTTGACCTTTCCCGATCAAATCTGACTCTCTCTCTCACACCTTAATGCAACTACTTGAAGATCCTGTGTTGAATGTGTGTACTTTCCATGTGTGTTAGGTGTATGAGCATGCAGACGGCAGCAAAAGCCTGAAACTGGGAGACTTTGGTTTGGCGACTGTAGTGGACGGACCCCTCTACACTGTCTGCGGAACCCCGACATATGTAGCACCTGAAATCATCGCAGAAATAGGGTACGTGCATCAGCTGCGTACTTGACCTGACGTCGACAGAAGACAGATTGTCTCGTATTTTTCCCTTGAACATCATATTTCTTTGTCCCGGAGCAGATATGGCCTTAAGGTGGACATCTGGGCAGCTGGAGTTATCACCTACATTCTACTGTGTGGTTTTCCACCATTTAGAGGGTGAGTTAACACCTTCTTCACCAAGTGGAATCACAGTACCACTTTTACTACTGAGTAACTCTTCAAATAGTGTCCTGTACAGGGAGATGAGTCCCTCTAATGCTTGGTGGTGGTACTGCAACTGTGTTTATGTAGATAGGCTAATGTTGAAATGTTGTTGCTTGCAGAAGCAGTGACGATCAAGAAGTTCTTTTTGATCAGATACTAATGGGACAGCTAGAGTTTCCTCTGCCGTACTGGGACAATGTGTCCGAAACAGCCAAGGTGAGTAGCAGCGTTTGTTTGGTGAGCGTGAAGTGTAAACTGGATCGAGTCAAAGGTTGGTGGAAATTTCCACATGTACATGAATAAAACCTCTATATGTGCGTTATGTTGCAGGAGCTCATTCGATCCATGTTGGAAGTGGAGGTGGATCAGAGATACACCGCCCTCCAGGTGCTGGAGCACCCTTGGGTCACTGTAAGTATTGTTCTGATTGAGCTTATCGAGCTTTTGCAGTTTGAAATTCAGTCTGATAAAAATATATTTTTTTACACTCTCCTCCCTTTGCTCAATACAGGATGAGGGTCTATGTGAAAATGATCACCAGTTGTCAGTAGCAGGGAAGATAAAGAAGCACTTTAATACCAGTCCGAAGGTCAACGACACCACTGAAGGAGTTTCAGTCATTTCTGTAAGTCATCACCATCAGAAACTCCATTACCCATAAACCACCTGGTCTGACATATCGCTTGATTAAAGTTATGGTTCAAGTTGAACTTTTCTTCAACTTTTCAATTCTCTTCATTCATTCTGCAACTTCAGACGGACGAGTCACGCTTGGTATTTTTTTGTTTATCAAATGAACCGGTGCTTAGATTGATTGTGCTGGTTTCTCTTTGTGCTCAGTTGGACGACAGCTTTTCTATGCAGAGATCTGGGTCGTTGGATTTCTACCAGCACCCGGCCATGTACTGGATAAGGTACGCCAGGTTTCCATAGAGACAGAACCAGATAAATGGTCACAAACCAGCAAGAAATCCCCCCCAAAAAATAGTGTCTCTGAAATTGATGTGACACCCCCCCCCTGCCCGAGTGTTGCCCTGCTGACCGGCTGCTGTTGTTCTGCTATGACAGCTTCATGCTGTTGCAGCTGTTTGCTTCTTCGCTTTCATCCCTGCTTGCTGTGAACCCAGATTCCTAGCGATACCCGCATCTTTGTTGTCTGTCTAATCCCATGTCCTCTGTGTTGTGTCACTTGATATTGGTATCTCCTGGATTTCCAGGTGTGTGTGACAGGAAGTGGAAGTTAAAGAGACAACCCTGCTGTTTCCCTGCTTGCTGCAAATCCTTTCTGTTTGATGTGATGCTCCCCACCTGTCTGCCGCTGCTAATACCAGGACTCTGTTGCCCAACTCCTGTTGTGGGACTTTGTGCATTATGGAATATAATCCATAAATGTGTATGAAGGGCCAAGAGATTTATGCTTGTAAAAGTTAGGACTTAAAGCAATCCACTTGTTTACATCATAGACTGTATAAAATACCTGAATGTATATTGAGTTAAACATTTTTTTATTAGTTTGCAAATCTTTCTTTTGTTAATCCCTCTTCTGATTCCCAATTAAATCTCGATCAATGACTGTGTACACGTGGAAAGCTCTCCTGGTCCTTCATACTAGAATAGACACTGTGGTGCTGGTTAATGAGAGGATCTAATCATAATGTCCTATTCCTTCCTCAGGCCACCCCTCTTGATAAGGAGGGGCAGGTTCTCAGACGAGGACGCTACCAGGATGTGATGCCGCTGCCTTTGCAGATGATACCAATGGTGACAAGATCAATAAAAACACTACGGGCGGAGCCTCCCAGTTGCCTCCCTGGCCTGCTCAAGGCCCCTCCCTCTCAGACCCATGTCACAAGCTCTGACCCCTCCCCAAACCCCAGCCTCTCATCCGACTCTGATGACATCTCCATCAGCTCAGCCAGTACTGTCTGCTCCCCCAACTCGCCCTTCTAGAGAGGAAGTGGTGGCGAGGAGGGAAAGATCCTCATCCAGCTCCTCCCTCTTTATGGAGGAGGAGGAGGAAGAGGAGATGGCAGCTTCTCCCATCAGGGGTCTACAAGGGAAAACTATAAAGGGAAAAAAATTGAATCAGAGAGAATCCATCTCCCCAAACGCGGAGGAGAAACTGATCAAAGGGTGGATGGAGGACAAAGAGGGTAGAGAGGTTGGCAGAGACTTCACAGGCAACAAGAAACATCGTAAGGACGAGGGAAAAGGCAGAATTAGGTGAAAGACTTTTTTTATTTATTTATTTTTGAATTTTTCTCATCCGAGCACACGTTGCAGAGCCGAAGGAGCGAGAAAGGGTATTGATTACCCTTCAGTGATGATCCGGGTTGAACGCGGATACCTGCTTGGGGTGGAACAGCTCTACAAGGCAATATGAGAATACGGACCAATGTTCATGTTTTATTGAACTTTATTATCTCATTCACTGATTTTGTATATTTACCTTTTACATGAAGGGAACATTTTTGTTGACATGTCCTATGAGCTTGGTGAAAATAGGGGAGAAGTGTGTAGATGTAGAGCTCGGACATTTGTCAGTAGGCCACCATAGACATGATGAACAGTGTAATGTAGGAAAATGAGAGCTACAGTACGTAGAGGAGCTTTTTTCTTTCTTACGAAACGTATGAAAACAGTGTTCACTGAAAAGAAGAACCACAAAGAAAGCGTCTGTGCTCTAATTCTGTGCTCCACACAGTATTGGTGTTGCCTTCCTGTAATGTTGGATTGCAGTATTACAGTTTACATTTTACACAGACTGCTATCAAGACGATAATGGTGCATTTGTGGAATTCTGTCGACCGCTTCATGATCTCCATACACAAAATTCTGCAGCATTCGGGTGCTTGTGTAGCAACATTTGAATCATTTTGACTCAATGCAAACATTTCATCATCATTCTTTGTTGATATCATGTTAATGCTGATATTTTGTACTGCCCACGTACACAAATGAAGCCTTTGTTTACATTTTTTTCCAACTCTAAAAGCATATTTCATCCTCATTCTCCAGCAGTAAAGAAAGATATAATCATTGCAGCCCAGGTGCACCAGCTTTTGGGGAATTGTTTTAGGTGTTAAATGTATACAACAGCTTATGAGGGCTGCCTATTTGCACAGAGTACTGCAGTCTATGTGCAGTCTAACATGTCTAAGAAAAAGATATTATGGCTATTGGAGAACCAGCAGTACTTTTGGAGAGCAGAAAATGATTTATTTGAGCTCTGTACATGTCTATCTGAAACCTCATTCATAGCTTCATTTATTCAGATGAAAGCATGACAGACATACAGTAGCCTATTCTTATAAATACAGTTCAGTGATGAAGTATTGTTTGTATGTTATGTGAATAACATTTATATTTATTTTGATAGTTCACAATACAGTATATTTCTTTACTAGTAGTACGTCTATGAGAACTGTTTCAGTCAGCAAAGAAAAAGAATTCAGGAGATCATCAAGTCGAAATGAGACAGTTGGACCAGCTGGATGATTATGATGAACTTGCACAGACAGAGAAGAGGAAGAGACCACCATCTTTGCTTCTTCTGTAAACTGGGAATGATGTCACTTCCTTTGCATAAGGAACCCGTAAAAAAAAAAAAAAAAATTCCTTACCTGATGTAAAGAGATGCAGAAATGTGGGCAGATGATCTCCCTGTTGTTGTCGTCTGTAAGTTTCTGTGTTTAGCATATACTTATCATGCCACAAATACAGTAATGTGCCGCCATATTGGCCTGATTGATATTAATTGCTGTTGAACTCCACACTACACAGCACACACGCACATGTGGTTTACCAAAGTGCTCTCACAGCTGCACTACAGTATTACAATCTGTTGCAATACCAATACCTGTACCTCTGTTCAGCAATGGTCTATCTAGGATAATAGTAATAATTAAAACATGTTTCAAAAACAAAGAACCTGTGTCTTGTGGAGTTTTAATACGATTTCTATGTTGTGTTTTTGTGTCCTTTTGTATCAGACCAACCACATTGATTGTTAATTGTTCGATTTTTAAACTGCAGTCTGCAGAAATAATGACCGTATTACTTTCCCAACATGCAGTTCACAGCTCCGGTCGCACCAGGGATCCAAAAATGACCTTGTTTGAATATAGATGTATCAGTACATTCATACAGATGCTCATCACACATTGACTAGAGGGGTACCTCATATGTTGTTTTGAAACCCATACCAGTCAGAGATATAGGATCCAAAATATTGTGTACTTCACGCTTCTATGAAAGAAAATAAAAATCAGGAAGATTTTGTAGAGTACTTCAAACCTTTTCTACCTGTGACAGGTCAAATACTAGATCTCAGACATCTGCCTCTGTGCTCCTCTGTGTACAAAAATGATAATAGTGATCCAAATTCATCGTTTTAATGATACGTGACTCGTGTCTCCAGTCCGGAGTCATTCATTATTTTACCACTAGGGGTCCGTCGAACACACGAAACTGTTGCAGTGCGAAGAAGAGAGTACTCCAAATGCAGCGAGGGCAAAGAAGACAATCTGCGACAAGAACCGCCTGGAAATATACACTTTATACACACTATTCTCTGACCATGTTGTATTTATGACATATTGTCATACAGATAGCTGGGCGGGGAAATGCCAGCGAAGAGCTATATTAGCTAACACGAGCTAGCGGAGAGGGAATAATAGTTAGCTAACGCTAGCTTGTTACTGCTAACTTACACCTCGTTTAATTTGACTTTACTGCATTCATGAGCGACGATGATAATTCAGCGACAGCAAACAAAGACTCAACTCTCCTTCTCACTAAAGACGGGCAGGGGTACTATGTGAGCAAGAGTGGTGTTGTCGACAGCAGAAATGTGTTAACGTTAGTCCCGCACGAACCGGACAACAACGCCTCCTACGACATGGACGATCCGGACGAGGAGAGCGACGTTCTGGACACGTCGGATCCAAGAGACAGCGCTGCCAGTCCGGAGGAGCTCAACGACGAGGAGACCTCGGAAGGCGACAACGCCCCCAAACAGTGCACCTACGAGGGCTGCACAGAGACCACAACGCAGATGGCCAAACAGAGGAAACCGTGGATGTGCAAGAAACACCGCAACAAGATGTACAAAGACAAGTACAAGAAGAAGAAGAGTGATCAGGCCATGTCCACTGGAAAACTCGATGTAAGAATAGACTCCATATTGATGTAGTTGATACATATTCACTGCAGACCAAGTGTACGTTAGCAAGCAGAGACAATGCAGACCTGAGACGTACATGCATGTGGTTTTAATGTTATTGTATTAAATAGTTGTATTTGGTAGATGGAAAACAACATGCAACAGCGGCCTCCTGGTTCTAAAAATATTCTGCATCGACCAGCTACTCCTACATAGGATTAGGTTTCCCAGGCTCTGTGTATCCAGACACCACCTTTCCACCATTCATTGTTTGTGTCCCTTTTCTGCTAATCAGGATAACTCTGAGGAAAGGCCTGTGTCTGTCAACAAACAACGCCTGAGTGCCATGGGGGATCGGCCAGCCAGACCCTCCCTGATAGAGCAGGTCCTCAACCAGAAAAGATTGGTAAGTCATAGCTGTGAGGCTGATTGTGTCATGATGTAGAAGGGTGAAGAGTTCAAGGGAAAACCAGAGAGGTTTTGGTGCTCTGTGGTATAGATTCTCCACTTTTCCAAACACTACTAATGGATTTATTTAGGTTTAATTTAACCCATGAAAGCATTTAATGATTGACTACCATTGTGTTTCTTGTGGGAGATGTGCGGTAAAACAAAATGCCAATTTATGTGCATCCATCCCCTACTGTTCTTTGAATATTAGGAGTTGTTTCAACGAGATTAGCGCTTAGTTTAAAGTACTGCTTTCATACATCAGTCATTTGATTGTCTTTTGTCCTCACATTCAAATATTACACAGCATCAATTCCCCTCCACTCAGAATGTCTGCATGTCCTTATTGCCAAGGGAAATTGTTTTGTTTTTATGGTGTGGGATAATGCATGGTTTGTGAATACTGAATAGAATATATGGCGCAGGTCGTTCTCTACCCTTTAAAAGCTTAAAAGGGACAAATGGCTGTGTGTTTGTGCGCCCGCTTAAATTTCAACGTGTTCTGTGTGTCCCTTAGTCGTTGCTCAGGAGTCCAGAGGTGATCAGCTTCCTTCAGCAGCAGCAGCATCTCTTGGCCTCGCAGAGCCGCAACATATCACAGCAGCAGTTCCAGGGCTGCTGACAGAGGCCAGCCGGCGCTACGCTTTAGTATTTGAGATGTATAGACAACAGTGAAGCCACTTGATCCTTAAACTGCAACAGCAAACTAATGTTTCCCCGGCTAGACAGTTATGCTGAAGACAGAACATAAAGGGATTAAGGCAGGGATGTTAAAACCGGTGCGAGGGTAATAATCAAAACATTGCTTGGTGCTTTTAGGAAATATTATTTCCTAGCCTTTACTCTCAATTTATATTCATCTGTATTAACATTTTAGTTACACATGAAATGCTATTGTTTTATTTTGCAATATTAATAAAGGTATTAGATATAAATACTCCCGGCAGAACTGTTAACATGCTGAATCCTCAATTCTTGCCAAAGTGAGCCCAGTTTGGTCTTTCTATCTTTTTCATTACAATTTCCTTGTTTCTGAGTGTCACCCGTTACAGGCTGTTTGTATTTAGTTGGTTGTTTTTCATGTTTTTAGTGTGTTTTCATTTTTTAAAGAGTTTACATGTGACAATCAATCCAGTAACGTATGTCAGTAGCGTCATCTTCGGGACTATTTAATAAGATTTTTATATATCTACTGATCAAAAACTTGCACAGCAGCAGTAGATTCTTAAATTGTGTACAAGGAGAAACACAAATTAAGTTTTTGACGAGATAAATATACAAGCACGTACGTCGGCTGTGTGTGGGAAATTACCATGTGCAGGTTAAGAACGACAAAGAGAAAAGAATCATCTTGTCTGTAGTTCCTGTGTCTTTTAAGTTCAAGTGTGTGATCCCTTGCTGTGAATACGAGATAAAAAAATTCCAACAGTTTTCTGGAATGTGTGTATTGATATATAGTTGTATAAATTCAAATTAATTGTAAAAAAAAGAAGGTGACTCTTGAAAAAACAACTTTAATGGGACAAGTATAAAGCAACCAGTACATGAAGTCCAAACATTAATCAACACATGGAAATACAGTACAGCACTACAGTAATACCATTTAAAACACATATAACAAGTCAGAGTACCTCCAAATATATCCCATATTGTCTTGGAGCGCAGCTAACAATGGAAAAAGGATAATTGCTTTGTCGTCATCTTACTGAAATTAAATAAGGAAACAATCATTTAACTATAAGAGCAGTAAATCACCATGATGGGACCAAACTGGGAACTTTATACTTTCATATGAGATGAAAATGATGGACAACCTATGGAAACCATGAACGCTGCCTGTGTGAAGGACCAAGTGCATACAGTGTGTGTTTGTGTTACGACACTGAGGAAATCGGGTTGTGTGGGGAGCCCATTTGTGTGAGGACCTTGTCCAGCCACTGCAGGGGCCCGTGCAGATGCACCTCGATCCAGCAGGGGGTGCTGGTCACGTCTTGACGGTGGTATTCAGCTCCCCAGCCCTGAGGAGAGGACACATCCATACATCTTAGCTGTGCATGTTGGTGGTTCAGTTATCCAATAAAATGAACAGGTGCAATGTGAATAATATATAATGTAAATACACAACTCAACAAAACATATAACAATGTTTCTAGGTCTTTTAATTTGTAATTGAACCGTGTTCTAACTCTAAGTTACATCAACCCTATAAGAAAACTGGGAGGATGTCCAACCTCTGTCGTTTTGCCATATAGGTATTAAATTATCATGTCACATAACCCCGATGTTTGATACGACAAGAAAGTTCAGTACCTTCACAAAGCTCATGCGGATGGTGCACATCTTCGTGAGCTCGTACACCACCTCAAAGCCGTGGTTCACGGACTGGGCGAGGAGCTGAGCGAATAGCTGGTTGTTAAAGATCTTGAGGCTGCAGCCGCTGGGGATTTTGCACACGGTGGTGGCGTGGAAGCCATGTTGGAAATTACAGTTGCGGCTCTGGACAAAGATACTGCTGTCACTCAAACACTCTGCGTACACCTCGCCGCCCACATAGTACAGGTGTAACCCTGAGAGAAGACGACACGGATAGAAAGTCTCAAGGGATTAAAACCAAGTGACTTCAATGTCAACGTATGGAAACACAGAATAATAATAAACTCTAGATCGCAAACATTAGCAGAGATATACATTAATTCAGTTCACTGTATACACACTCAAGCTGTTTTTCTCATATCCTGCCAAAGGGAGCCCACCAGGGCATGTACGTATGTAAATGAGGAATGCCTGAAGACTGTTTGGGGAGACAAACTAGCCCTTCATCCCATTACCCTCAACCCTTTGTATCACCCCCCCTATCATTCCAAACCACATGTATCCTCACAGTGCACAGTCTACTGTAAACCACAGAGACGCTTGATCTCTGTCCAACAAAGGAAGGCTTTGTTGGACGGTTTATTACCAGGGAAAAAAAACATTTGGCCAGAAAGTCCATAAATCACAAGGATTCTGGAGGCTGTCTGACTGCGTAGCCTGAAATTGTGCGCTTGCTTAAGAATATAAACACATGCACACACTGGGAATCGATTAAAAACATGTGTTGACATTTTTGCAAGAGGAGATGCCCGGCTGTAACATGTGAACGTTACAGTTCCTGTTACATCCGATGGGCTAAAGAGTGATTTGAAACACCTGCGTGGGTCCTTCCGCCTACCTTTGCCTATGTGCCTGCGTGTGTGTTCGATGGTGGAATTGCGGTTGACGTTGGACAGCAGGCCGAGGCAGAAGCGGTTCTTGTTGTTGGACGGATCCGTGAAGCCGTCCACCAAGACACTACGGGACGAGGCATGAAAAGTCTCCCCCACCCGGTTGTTGAGCTCGTAGTACGCGATGGAACACCAGTACTCCGGTTCCTCATAACACACCGGCCGTAAGTCTAAACAGGAAGTTTCAAATAAAACCTGCTGTCATATGGTGCATTTCCTTTTATATACAGTTTACCATCCAAAAGTCATGTTACAAAGCAGTCCTGCTCATTGATTAGCAACCTTACCTGCAGTGTAACTAGAGATATTATTATTATTTATTTAGGGATTGTGCTGAAAATATCGATATGCAATAAATTCTGATGTAAATGAAACCTCCTCCGTTGGAATATCGCTGATGGTGTGAGTTTAACTAACCTCTGTGCGGAGCAGAGAACGTGAGGATGGGGGTTTCCGTGGAGTTGCTGGGCTTCACGTCCTCTTGAGGGCTTGTCTCCATCATGCTGTACGGAGGAGGGGGGGTCTCAGCTGGAGAAACAGGCCACAAAGCACAGGAGCAGGTTAAATATGAAAGGTATGTAGACTCATCACAGACATGAGTTAGAGGCAAAGTGTCATGCATGTAAGTGTCATCTTCTTGTTTTGATTCCCACCTGCAATATGATACGGACTGCCAGGCTCTGCAGAGCTGTTGGGGGAGTTTGGGTAGCTCTTTGAGGTGGGCGACTGGGGGAGGGAGGAAGAAGGGGAGGAGGAGAAGGTGGAGCAAGGCAGCGGAGGAAAGGAATCTGGGTAGGTGGCGTTCTGAGGCATCAGAGGCTCGTTGTGCAGGGAGGCGTTCCGGAACTTTGCCAGTAAACTGTGTTGAGGGTTGAACTCGCTGTGGCGCGGCACCAGAACCGGTGGCAGCACTAAGAGGACACGGTGAAGGGAAAGAAGGGAAGAGAGAGAGAGTGAGCTGAGACAGACGGCGACACAGACCAGGAGCCAGATGCTGTTATAAAAGATCAGATTACTACAAATACTTTTGTCTTGGGAACAGATCAGATCACATGTCCTGTCTCCTATTGGGGACTCATCCATACTTTACCCTTTTGATATCAAAATTCCTTTATTTTTAAAGCAGATTCAGAGGTCGTTGTCTTTACACTCCTTTACCTGGAGTTTCTACGCGCCGGTAGTGGTAGGGGTTGACACAGATGTCCTTCTGCTTGGAGCCGAAGGCGAACTCGCAGCACTCCAGGGCTTTCAGCTCATGGTGGGACTGCAGGTCGGGCCATCGCCACACTCGGCAGTAGATCACATGAGGCAAACCTTTCCTGTGGGACACCTGCAACCTCCCGTCCAGCGACCGTGGAATCGTCACGCACTTGCCTGTCAGATTACAAACCAACAGAACGGATCTCACACTGTTTCATGTTTCGATTGCTGTTGATTCTACTGTGATGAGACGTACGTGTTAACATAGTGAATAGACAGAAATGAAGCAGGGAGAAGAACCGTCGTTACTGGCTCTTCTGAGGTTTCATTCACTTTTTGCCTGTTAACTATTTTTTGGGGGAGTTTTTCCTTACTCAAATTGATGGTCTGAGGTCAGATAGTGTCACAATTGTAATTTGTGATTTTGGCCTGTGTACGTAAATAAAACTGAACTTGTATATTCTTGTATATAAATACTTCACAAAATTAGCAGAGTATGCTGAGACTATTTATCATAGTGGAAGTCAATAGTCAGCCCGGAGGCTGAAGGTTGTAAGTCACTTTTACAAAGAAAGAGACTCCTATTTATTTTCTTCTGGTGTTGAACACGAATGTAAACAATAAATACTGAGAAGCTTGAGATGGATTGTTCCATAAAGGAGTTCCTCTATCTGCTGGATTATATTTCAACAAGCAGCTGTGTTGACATTTCAGACTTCAGTTGGGTCAAGATTTCCATCAGAGCTGCTCAAACATCCTCTTTACCTGTTTCTTTCCACCTTCTGCCACATGTGACCTAATATATCAATGATTTGTTCCCTCTAAATAACTTTTGAAAACAGATAAATTACATGATTTTGTCCCTTTTCCTTTCCTTTAAAACATCTCAAGTCCCCTCACGTTTGTTTTTTGACCCCCTTGGCCGCTCTGACCTCGAGGTCGGGAACTGCTGAACTCCTGTGTTTGACACCGCCGTACTCACTTGGCTGCCCGGGACAGCTGAGGGCTCTCTCCAACTCCTCCATCGCCCCTTTCTTCTTCTTTAATTTCTTCACCAGAGAGTCAACAGCCTTTTCCGCCCACTTCTCCTCCTCATCCCCTTGTTTCCAGCCGAGCAGGCGCTTCACTGCCGGGCTGGTGAAGGAGAAGAGGGATGTAATGGAGGTAGAGGAGTTCATTATGAGATGGATAGATGGGTGGCAAAATGAGCTGCTAAAGGGATAAAGTTTCCCTTGAGGGCAGGAGTGAGGAGGCAGATAATGAGTATCCCGGCCGGAGAACACACAGGGAAGTAAAAGGGATAGTGTGATGAGTCAGTGTAAATAGAGGCTGTATTTTATCTTCCGTTGTTTCTTCAGAGCAGCAACGGTGGAGAAGTTGGAGAACCGCCAGTGCAGCGCAGACCCTGAATCCCCTCTCTGGCGTTGGCACAGAACAGATCCAGCAGCTCCGGATCTGAAGCCTCATGCGGGGAAGGTTATTCCTCACCCAGACAGAAATCCAGGTTGAGTTTCAATTATCTGGCAAGAGAAGTGAGATAGTTTCAGCTGCTATTTTAAATAAAACAAAAGCGTTTTTTGAGTAAGAGTTCAAATGTTGGGTAATAAAAAGAAACCTTGAGGATTTAGAGGAATTCAGAATAGGCTGGTATGTAGGGTGGGGAGAGCCAGAGGAAATGGAAGTTGTTCGATATTAGGCTGTTGGATGTTTATTCCATTCTAAAGAGGCTGCATTCACAGGTACTGTAACACAGACTGTGTCCCACATGACAAAAAAACAAGGTGTAAAAAACGAGACGTACCAAACCTATTTGTGAAAGAGCGGGGCAACACGGCTCATTTCTAGATTCCCCAACAATGAGGAATGTCCTCTCTGGCCTCTGTTTCTATGATCGTGCCACTGACGCCCAGGAGCCATACTGTCTGGCCAGAACACATCACAGGACAGGAGGGGGAGAGGGAGGGAGAGAAAGAAAGAAAGAAAGAGCTCTCCCTGTTTTTGTTTCTTTGTGTGCATCTAAAAACTGCTGACAATTATGCATCTCTCCAGCAGCATCAACTTAAAATATCTACACTGGAAGTATATTTGACGTCTCTCCTTAGAGACACGTCCTGCTGTACACGAGTCCATTGACCACTTATAATACTACATCATTCCTGCATGTCAAATGAGACACGTATTCACTCATTCGTGTACATGTTTGCTTGTGTGCATCGGTTGGACATCATAAGGAATTACTTCATAAAGTCCCAGAAAGTAATTCTTTAAAGATCAATTATAGAGTAAATATCAAGTCATTCAAAACCTACATTCTTTTCAGATCTAGGACTAACTTTTAATGGAAAATAAAACACAGGTAAGTGAGAGCCAGCAAACCTACAGCATGCCACATGATTGTTGACAGAAATGTGACCAACACTTGTTTGCAGCAGACAACTGGGCTTTACAGTGACAGCATCAGTGCGCTGCTGCTGCTGCTGCTGCTGCTGCTTTATGGCGCCTGGCGTCACTCAGTCTGCAGGCTCAGATAGGCTAATTACCTAATGCTTTATCACCAGGACACCCCTTCCCAAAAAAGTAAACACGCCAGCTTCCTTTTACTACACTCAGCCGTTTCACCTCCGCAAAATCCGGCTTCTGCTCTGACCACCGTCAGCACGCCACAGAGGTACGATATGTGATTAAAGGCTTGGCAGCCAAATCATTCCTGTCATGGTAGGATAACACACATAATTCAATTCAACCACAAGTCTTCATAAAGCACATGACCCAAAGAGGAATGATTCTTAGTTTGGTTATCTAGAACTATCCGATTGGTTAGAAAGATATAATAAATCAGTATATCGTCTAAATCAGTTATACATTAGGAAGATAATAACAGTGATATTTGGTCTATAAAAAATTGCCAGCAGGGTATGTGAACACCAATTTGGCAACAGGTATTTACACTGTTAAAAATATATTAGGCTGCAATACTTTATAAACATATAATAAATATATATAAAAAAACAATGTGTTAGTCGTATTGCTCACCTCTGTTATGACAACAAGTGCACCGCATACGGCTGTGTGCGTGTGGAGGCTCCCCTGTCTGGTGCAGGTCAGGACAGCAGTGAAGGTGTGTGTGTGTGTTTGTGTGTGACGTTTGTGTGATTGTGTCTGTACGCGTGCT
>CAAKHC010013905.1:0-22567 GCA_901007825.1 Macroramphosus scolopax | reverse complement strand
AGACGGGCCCCCCCCCCCCCCCCCCCCCCCGACTCAGCCTCCGAGTGCCTTTTCTCGTTTGAATGCAGGAACAGAGCACACTTCCTTTGAAGAGCTTTACACTTTAGCCACAATTGCATAGCTTTACGAGAAGAAAAGATGAGGTGAAAGGTGACTGCAATGCACTTGGTGGTATCTGCAGAGAAAGGAGCTGTGTCTAATCACAGTCCTGTGTTGAGCTGCAGCGCAGAGACGGGTGTGTCTGTTTCTTTGTCTGTATGCGTTTTAATATCACTATAGTTTTGTGTTTTACTCTCAGCCTGTGCCCGAGGAACTGCAGAATGGCGAGGGCTTCGGCTACATCATCGCCTTCAGACCTGTGTCCACCGTCACGTGGACGCGAGCGGTCATCTCAACACCCGGCGTGGCGCGTTACGCCTTCCGCAACGACACCATCCCGGCGTTCTCACCTTTTGACGTGAAAGTGGGAGCGTACAACAACCGAGGGGAGGGGCCTTTTAGCTCTATCGCCAGCGTGTACTCGGCAGAGGAAGGTACAGTAGACGTCCCAGCCCGTCAGCACAGAGTGATGCCTCAATAAGCTTTAATATCTCCTTACAACTAGGACGGAGAATAATAATGTTGAAATTATTTTTTTTCCACTGCTGTTATTTCCTTCCCCCTCTCAAGCTGGAAATGTCAACCTTATATTAGTTATTGTGCTGGTAGATTACAGGAAATCCTAACAGACACTTACCACACTGCGCTGTCAGGGAGGTATCCTGGTAATTGAATTTGCCGGGCAGATAGTGTTCCCTTATGTCAGTCACAGATCCCATTAAAAGAGAGGGGAGGAAAGAGCTTTTCAGTGAAACTACAGGTCTTTTCTGTGCCTTCTACTTATTGCTATTAGTGTCTTAAAGCAAGGCTGTAGGATTCTCACCAGCGCTCTATTTTTTGCAGTCCCCAGCGTGGCTCCCAGGAGGGTTAGTGCTCGCAGTGTGTCTGCAACACAAATTGAAGTGATCTGGGAAGCTCTCCCAGCCATCCCTGAAAGAGTGCTTGGGTATGAGGTATGTTGACTCACTGCAAAAAAATCATTCTTTATTTCTTTTTTTCACATAACATGATGATTGAGCTTTTCCCTGTGGCTTGTTTATCAGCTCCTAGCCAACCTCTCATAGATCTTTATTTTTCCCGTTCTCTTTTTAAACGTATGATGTTCAACTTTATCTCCCCGTGACTCTCCGCAACGGTTCGGTTTCTTGAGACTGATAATATCACGAAATGGCCTCGACATTTTGATGCAACAGCACACTCGCCAAAAAAATAAAAGGAAAATAAAAATCTCTCAACCTTTCAAGAATGCATAGAGGGCTTTGCTGTTTTTCTCTCTCTCCCCCGGTGCTCTTTCAATATCTGTCACCTCTGGCCCTCAGCACAAAGCTCTCCAGTTGCCATAGCACTGGCCACATTGTTCTTTTTGAACAGAGCTCATTTCTCCAAACGCAGTCCTGAAGTGCGTTTAAGTCAGTAATCTCTATAGACAACCAGCAGCGTGGATCCGGAGCTGCGGACCGCACATGCATGACATTCAGCCTTTAATTGGACATTGTTGGGACTGCAAATGCAATCTAGCTTCAGTTTAATGTAATTACTTATTACCGCCTAATTACATTACTTTAAACAGAGTTTCAGCACGTATAACACACAGCTTTAATTGATAACACGTGTGAAATACAATCATTCATGGGGGATGGAAAAATACGAGGGCAGACTCAGTTTCAATACTTGTGGCGTAACTCTCATGTCACTTAATACCAATTGGTTGAATATTGAAGATGACCCAAAGCCACGAGCTAATTACTTCTGGCTTCATCAGATGTCCCTCCCCTTTCTTTAGAATGTGGTGATACGTCATTGCAGCAGATTCTTTAAACAAACTGTTTCTCCATAAATCTTAACACTTCTAATATCTAGTTTAATCAGACAAGATAAAGAGTTATTTAATGAAGAGAATGGGCAATGAGACTTATTCTTTTCTTCTTTGGTTAGCTCTAGTATGACCCACTAATGCCCTGATTATGACTGGGGTGGCTCAGAGGATGTGCATCAGTAATTGAAACTCTGCTGTTGAAAAACTGTATCATTTATCATGGCTCCCTCCCTGTCTGTAAAAAAAGAAACATTTCATGACGGACTATCAATTTCAATATGCAATGGTAATGAAATACCACAGAAATCCATCGGTTTGTTCCCCTCCACCAGGTCATGTACTGGGAAGACGACACCAAGCCTGACACTGTTGGCAAAGTGCGCATATCTGGGAATTACACGCTGGTTAACATCACGGGGCTGAGAGCAAACACAGTGTACTATCTCACCGCGGCTGCCTGCAATACAGCCGGCCCCGGGCTACAGTCAGCACCCATCAACATCACCACAAAGAAGCCACGTGAGTTCGGCATTTTTGAAATGATTTGTAAAAGGCTCTCATTCATGAATCACGTCAGCCCACTCAGACGACGCTGTTCAGTCCTCAATATGATAGCCACAAAACGGGTGGATTAAGTGGAGCGACGATGCAGTGAAAAGGGGACAAGTGGTGATAAAGCTGAACCACGGGAAGCTGGATTCTTGAGGTTTAGGTATTTCAGACCTCAGACATACTGACACATGAGTAAAAGGAATTGAAAGCAGAGTCCTCCTGTTTCCTAGGGGATGAAAGAGTCCAGCTTTCCTTGCTCTATTTAGTTTCCTCTGGCAAGTGAATTGCTATAATTGACTGTCCAGCACTGGACACTAGAATTTTTTGGGGGATTATTGTGAAGACCCACTCTGTTAGTTATAACTATGCTTGATGAGAGTGCTTGTGTCAAACTGAACCAGGAATCTGCTTCTACGTACATGCTTTTAGACTAGAAAGACAATCACAGCATCGCAATCGCAATGCGGGAAATGTTAAAAAAAATCCTGGAGTATATCTTTGCCTCTGGATCTTTTTCCAGCACCTGATGGGGCTCCCCTTAATATACAATGGACCATGATTGGCTCTACACTCACGCTGCACTGGGATCCTGTGGTAGCCATGGAGACAGAGTCAAAGGTCACTGGATATTTGGTAGGTCCCAATTCACTGCAAAGCTCAGATTTATCTCCGGTATCAAAGGATGACGGTTTTTGCATCGGCTCGTTTTTCTGTGTCACCGTCTCCCGCGATAGGTGCTGCTGAAGAGACATCGTTATAATGACATCAACACTATCCTGACAAACAAAACCACTGTGGAGCTCAGCCTCTCCACAAGCGACAACTATCTCATTCAGATCAAGGCCATGAGTGAGGGCGGTGAAGGCGTTGGCAGTGAACCCATCCACATCCACAAATTAAGTGAGTTTACCATTGTCTTCCCCTCTTTGTATCACTTCCTCTTTGACAAATGATAAAGCTTGGGCGAAGATTTAATGATTTAAAGGCGAGATTTAATACGGATGCATTGCATCCCTCCCCGAGCATGTGTAATAGACTTATTTCAGTGAGAGAAAAGCGACCTTTTTAGAAATGCGTGCATGGTGTCATCCATCTCTGCCATTAGGTTATTATTCCTTGTTGACTGGCTGCACAGCGCTGCAGCATATTAAGCAGGTCTCTGCTCGCATACCACTGCTGTGCCCAATTGTGAGACGGCTCAGTTTACCGCACTTCCCTTTGATGTGATATGAACTTCATATTCTCAGGATACTTGAGTCACCTCTCCTGTTGTAAGCCGGTAATAATATAGATATGGAGAAGTTACACAGTTGGCTTTTGATTTATGATTACTTGTCAGAAATTTGGAGGATAGCACACCAGAGTGCAGGTTTTCCTGTTTTTGGATCAGATGGATATTTTGGTTCCTCACATGCTGCTCTGCTGGTTTTTGTTGCAGGCATGGGAGCCCGGGGCTCAGGAGCGACCCGCCTCAGTCCATTATACCTTTCTGCAGTCCTCATCAGATTGCTGCTGTGCTTTGTCTGGTGATTTCTAATCCCAACCTATGGAGTACCTTCCCTCCCCTCCGGCCCTTCAGGCAGCCTGTCCTGTTACCTCTCCACTGGACTGGCAGAAGGCCAAGCTGTCAGTGGCTGGACTGGGAAAGACTGGAAAGGACTGAACAGCACCCAACTCTTAAAGGGACAGTGCCACAAATTTCAATGAATCATCAGATAGAGACGTGATGACTTGCATGCATGATTTCTTTCAGTATTTCGTTCAGCGTCATAAGTGCCACCATGCTCTACGTTTCATTTTCAGGAGTCATGATGTGTACATAAGTTACATTACTTGTATCTTTTGGAGATACTGATGCCTTAAAATCAATTTTACAAATACACCCATACCAAATTAGGTAACAGATGCTGCTCGCTTAATAGTTTCTATAAAACTATTTAAAAAATATTTTGCAAAGAAAGACAAATATATAATCTCATGGTCAAAGATTAGCCTGTAATCATCGGTTGCATCCATATGACAGTTGATTTTTTCAAAACTAACATCAGCACTTATTCCAATTATTGCTATTTTTGAAAAAAAATTCCATCCATTCCATCCTTAAAAGTTTCACAGGTTTTGTCAAATATATGAAGGATGCATTGCAAATCAACAGTGCCTCAAACCAACTCATATCTATAATCCGAAATAATATTCGATCTGTTTAAGAGCCAGAGGCTCGAGAGCTGGAGGCCCTCTCTACAACACCCTGATAGATCTCTACATACTTTTCTCTATCTCATGCCCCTAAATAATAAATGCCCATCACACTCTGCATTCTCAGTCTGGCGAAAAAGCTAGGATTTCAGACAACCGAGACATGCAGCGCTAACATCTCAAGCAGATCCCATGTGAACTTCTCCTCCTCTACCCTTTGATGACCTGTGTTCTGTATACGTATATCATACTACAGAACATGTCCCGTCCACACCGCAGACGGCCAGCTGACCCAGTGCACAATGGACTACAGGATATCAGTGCCTTCGCTAGACCTTATTCTTTGATCTTTTTATTTTCTTGTTCCTTTTCAAGGAGCTCACGCGAAACATTCATGTTGCAGAAAAGGCATTGTTTGCGTTTCTTTCCCCTCAGAAATGAGTGACGAAGGATGTCAGAATGTAGAGGCCCCCTATGCTGATTAAATTTTCATGGAGACAAGAGCACTGGATCACCTAAGACAAAAGAAAGGATGGAAGCTTTGTTAAAGCTCCAGTGGACTGAGATGCATGGGGAAAATTTGGCTCAAGTATTCATGGTCTGTGGTATTATAAATGTATGACTCCATTTTGTGGCATAATTGATGGGCTATTAAGGCAACAGAATTATTAATGCCAAAACTGGGTAAAAGAGCCCTGACTGGAAATGGAGCGAAAGGCATGCCTCATCACCGTCTATTGGACAGTAACAGACTGAACAGTAACAAAGGAACAATGCTACTCTGCAAAACGGACCTACCTTTCACTCCTTTTTATCCTGTGGATGAGTCAGTCAGAAGTCGCCCGAGAGCGGGGGTGTGATAATTAGGATCCTGATGACAATGTTCACGTGGATGTGGAAGGATACAGTCAACTGACCTGCTACATGTTACCGTGCCTTTGCTGAACATGGGGCTTTGTGTACAGTCATTAGCTCGGAGGCTGTGTTTCATCTATATTTTGCACTCTCGCCCAACCCCCAAAGTCAAATGAAAGCACAAAGAACTGACGCAAGGTGACTGGGTGTTCTTACTTAGACATCTGAACAGGTGTGCGGCACTCAGATGCCTCATAAAAAAGGCCAAACGGCTGACATAATCAGGCTGTCCTATGTGCTCCTTGACTGGTTTCATAAAGCCATGTGCTTGTTGATTAGAGTGCTGCAGACCAGTCAATGGGATATTGATTTTCCGTCCCCATTATTACAGCTGTCATCTCTCAGCTGCTTGACTGACTGATGGCCGTGTTCTTATTGCACTCGTTCTGTTGTGTTACAGTCAACGAGTTTCCAGATGTCCTTTCTTCACTCCCTATCAGATGACCTTAAAGGTATTGCGCGTGTGTGTGAGTGCGCGCGTGAGTGCGCGCGTGAGTGCGTGCGTGGTTTGGTTTTACCAGATATCTCAATGTATTTGTTAAAATTTTCAGAAGTTTTTAAAGTATTTTCTAGTGACGTGGTACTTAGTGACTTGATTTTAATTTCGATCGGTGACCTGAAATCGACTGGCTGTGTTGTTTTAAGTTGCACGTCGAACGCAAACACTGTTGTGCTCCATCGGTAGTACTAATGTATATTTCTTTCAAAAGCATAAACGTCGGGTCACACCAGAATTACAACATTTAAAACAGCTAAATTCCATGATGCGATTCAATAAATCAATCGACTTCATTAGCAGGACTAATTCAATAATCAAGAGGGTTTTTAGATATTTATTAACTTGTGTTAAACACATGAATCTGTTCCATTTATTACAAACGTATTTTACAGTGCTTACTTTAGGGAAAGAAATACAGCTGGAGAGTCAACAAATGTCTTAGGCTGGGATAAGATCGGACGCTAGGCTAGCATAGCTTTTTTGCCGCACTATCCTGTATTTTCCTAATTTTTCCCTCCTCTGTTAGAGTTTCCAAAAAGAGTAATGTTTTTAAACAGTTCTAAGGCACAAGTTGTTAGTACAAATACACCTTTTGCAGGAAGTATGACATTTTGAGTATAAGTTCCCTGTTTGTTTGCTCGCTAACAGACGTTCAGCTAGCTAGCTGGCTGTCAGTCGGTCAGCTAGCTAGCTAAGAGTCTCACTGTATTAAATTGACTCATTGACTGAAGTAATTTACAATTCTGGGAGCAAAATACTAACAGGTATAAACAGCAAACAACCGAGAAAATACAAGAGGCTTTGTTGTGAGTAGCTAGTACTAGCATATTAGCTACTTTAGCTTTCCAGCTAAAGTAGCTAATATGCTGCCAGCTAAAGTCGTTATCATACTGGCCAAGCCTCCAAGGCCGCCTATTTGTGAATGAATCCGTCTTGAGACACGTTCTGGTGTGAGCGGGCATTACAGAAGTTTGTGTGTGCAAATACTTGATCCAAGGGGTGTGATAATATTTTCATTAATATCCAAATATGGTAACCTCATCACCAAATGGCCAGCTAATTTAATTTCCACTGCTTTAATGTGAGGCAGTTTGTCCGAGCTTTTGTATCATTTACATAGGCTAGTTGTATAGTTGTAGATCAGCCTAATGTTTCTTACCTCTGCTCATAAGAAAACAAAGCTATTGTTTCTGGCCTTGTGCTTTAATAAATACAACAAAGTGCGCCTGCAGTCTACGGAAAACGAGAGAAGTGACGGGCGCCAGAACAGGCTGGAAGGATGTACTGATCACACAGCAACAACGTACTCTATGTATTTATACCCACACGGTTGATTTGGTTGGATCGGTTTCTGTAGATGTTGTTGCTAAAAAAGAGTGTACCTGGTGCAGTGTAAGTAGCTTGCATATATTTTTAAATATGGCTATCCAAGACAACCTTATTGCTTTTATATAGTGTGTTCTCCAACCTTAATACTGATGTATTAATCAATGATCTCTGTGAGATACTGACATGTAGAAATGCATTTTCACATTGAAAAGTAACTGTTTTGTCTTGTATACTAAAATTGTGCATGTTAATCATTGTTTGTGAATTTGTGTTGGATTTTCTAAAACTATAACTTAATAAAAATGTTTATTCCAGCCGGCAGACTGTTGACTCGCCTCTGCCAAACTCATCGACACAACATCCATCCTCTTCCAAATAATGAAGTTGCCTGTTGTGTGCAATGCACTTGATGTGAAATGAGGGGATAAACACTGCAGGTGTGAGATGTGTAATGAATAAAAGGACAATTTTTGCTCCAGTTAAAAGGTTAATGGAGCCCTGCTGGGCAAAACATTAGAATAATAATCAAAGCTTTGATAAGGATTTTTTTCTTCATCATTATACTGTACGACCATATGGCAAATGTGAGACAAGTCTCTTTTACTCCAATGAAGCTGGAGACCAGACGCAGTTCATATGGGAACATGACTGTAAGGCTGAGGTTGCTTAATGTGAACACGATGAACTGTACCCTCGGTCAAAAACATGCACAGGTCCATTTTATAAGGTATTTTTTAAGTACAGTTCATGTGTACTTCAGTACATTCAGGTCAGGTGTGAACGCTTCTTTACCAAAACCAACCTGCTAACAGAGAGTCCGACAGCAAGGCATCCAGTAAACTGGAAAAGTGGTTCCTTAACACCAATATAGACGAGTATAACTAAGTCTAAACATTGCACAATAAAATAATAAACACTAAGTTATTCCAAACCATCAGAGAATTGTTGCTCTGGGAAAGAATTACACCTCATATCAATGATATCAAACAAGGTTTGGGTAACAAGTAGGAAGCTGATCAAATAAGATAAGATAAGATAAGATAAACCTTTATTCGTCCCATGACGGGGACATTTGCAGCATTACAGCAGCAAAGTGGATAGTGAACACAGTAAAGAGCATTTATAAAGAATGAATAAGTACACATGTCTAGATGAATCATCAGAAATAAGAACTAATCAGTAAGTGATATGTCCAACTGATAGAATAAATAAGCTACATAGAAGCTACAGTGTTGCAGAGGTAAGTGATATTACATGTAATGGATAAGTTTAGTATTGCACATAGAGGTGTTGTACTTTGTCCAGCACACACAGTATTGCAGTAAATATTAAGGGCAGTGATTACTACACGTCAACGGATGAGTCAGATCCATGTAATGTGTAGGACGTAACAACATCCTAATACCCGTTTCAAGGGCAGCACCCAAAGCCTGCTGAAAATAGACCACTTCCATCTATTTGTTTGCGTAACGACATAAGGCTTTTCCTTTTTTTTTTTTTGCTACTGGACTGTTGTATGTAGGCTTTTGTCTGTCTGAAACCCCGAGAACACCCACTTTTAAAATCTCCGCTCCACCCCTGCTTGTGGGCGACGCACATCAAAGACAAACAGGCCTGCTAAGACAGTCAGATCCAAACAGGATTACTCTAGTTTGTAGAGCAAAGGAGTGCAGAATATAATTACCCGATTCATCAAAACACAGCTTTGTTCTGCCCTCTCTGCTGTGCATTTTACCCATCATTAGCCCCAAATACGCACTGTATTTGTGGAGACTCGATGGTTCATTATTTCTGACCAGAGGTCATCTGTAAGTAATACACAAGCCATGTGATTTGAACTTGTGCTTATGTGCGGGGAGGTTGCTCCCGTTCCTTCACCCGTTAATGACTTCCTTGTTTGGTTTTCGCAGTATATATGAAGAGCTGCGAGCTATTAAGTATGCAAATCATCGCCACTGAACGTCCTGTTGTAATGAGAAAGATATGAAAGCTTTTCTTTCTGTTCTTTGTCTTGTGGTCTATTCTAGTTTTTAAAGGTAAATAGTCATGTAAGAAATATTAGATTTATTTTTGCAAAGCATAGCAGCAGCATTTCTCTTCAGTAATAAGCTTCTATCTAAGAGTATATGTGCCACAGTGAAGACGGTGAATGACTGAAGGTCAGCACTTCAAATCTTTATATGTATGCTTATCAGTGTTTATACCTAGAACCAAATAATAAAGTCTCTTTTTTAAATCAAAGATCCTTTTTGAATGCGGCCTCAGCACTTTAGCTCCCTCGGAGACGATTTATTCATTGAAAATCAAGAGTCTGAACTTACTCCCGTGTAATTGCTTCGTTGAAAGGTCGAATATTTCAGCTTGTGAAAAGAAATGCAGGAATCCTCGAGATACAAAAACCCTGATATGTGGTAAAAACAATATTTCGAACAAACATAAGAATTCGTCAAAAGAAGCGACAGCCGGCACATTTTTAATTTAGCAAAGTATAAAACTGGAAACACACCAGAACAGTCATAAAGTAACAAAATGCACTTAACACCTACAAAACTCAGTAATCGTTAATATGTCATGCTGTTTGCTTAAGTCGTGCACAAAGTGAAGGGTAGAAACATTAAATTGCAGGTCTGTCCCTTTAATATCTAATTACCTCCTCCTACGTTTTGACATGGGGCGTTATGTTAAAGAGCTATCATGGAGATAGATCATATTGTAAGGATTTATCTTCTAGGATGGAATTAATCATATCATTTAGAGCAGGGGTCTTCAACCTTTATAGCCCAGGGACCCCTTGGATGAGAGAAAAACAGAGCAGGGACCCCCACTTCAAATACCCCCCCCCCTTTTTTTTTTTTTAAATATAAGCCTGACTTATAATAACTTTTAAATGTATTTTATTCAGCTTATTTCACTGTATTAACCAATTTCTGACTGGGTAGACTAAATAGATTTCGTCAAAAGTATATTATTATTGCATGTTAATGACATGTTCTTAATCATCTCAATCAAATAATAATAATTAAAAAAAATTAAACTCACATATTATTTTGGTTAAAATTGCCTTTATTTTATTTTTAAGTTGGCGGACCCCCAGCAGTACCTCCGCGGACCCCCTAGGGGTCGCGGACCCCCGGTTGAAGACCACTGATTTAGAGTTAGAAGAAACAAGTCAGTAAGTATGGTAGCAGGTGGTGATGAAAGAGCTGCTCTGTATGTTCCTGTTGGTGAAGGTGAAGAGTCCACCTGTGTGCCGGCGACTCTTCCTCACGCTGCGCGTTCTCCTGCATTCTTATCAAAAGGTCGAGTGTCACATGATGAATTATCCGAGTGACACCGAGCATTTCACTAATTAAGCATGAAAATGTCAACCTCCATATGGTGTCCAGCATGAAGCACATTTAGGTTGGAAATTAAATGTAACACTAATTGGGGATATATATTTTTGCAGTAGTTGGTTGCTTTTATCATACGTGAAGGGGTACTTGTACCATTAGTGTACAAGGGTAGTGACACATGGGGGGTGGGGATCGGGGAAGAAATCACAAAGGTTTATTAATTAGCTGGCGTGTGCACTGTCAAGCCAGAGAAGAAAATTAGAGGGAAGCTCCCTGAATCAGTCCTGAAGCTGCAAGCAAAGCTTTTAGAGGCAAATCTTGACAACCATCTCGCATAGCTCATGAGTATTGAAGCCTTTTTCAAGGTTTCATCTGCATGTTTGTCCATTAATGAAGCAGATTTTGGTTTAAGAGGGGAAAAAAAGGGACAATCTGTGACCTCCGATGTATTTTATTGAGTCATGGAAGCACAGCATTGACTCACTACGACTTTAGCCAAAACCACCGCAACAACCTCCCTGATCTCACTCTGGAAAAAGAACCGAGCTTCTCTTCTTCTGGTGAGTCGATGGTTCCCAGGAGGCAGCTGGTCGAGCATGGAGGGACGGGAGACGGTGGCTGTGGGTGGGCCGACTGTGGTGGACAAGTTCTGCAGGGGCCTCTCAGGGGAAGGAAGGTTGTTTTCTGAGACATGTAACAATGTCCGGACAGTTCTAACTGTTATGATGAAGAACAACTATGCACCCTTTCAAGATTTCAACAATCCAGACGGAGCTCTCAGGTCTTCGTCCCCGGCAGCGGCTGAAAGGTGCTTGGCTGAGAGGTTTTCGCTTTGTATCCCAAAGGAAATCTGAGCAAGGAAAGTGAATGAGAAATGTTTTTCCCACCCTCGCCGACGACCATCTGACTTGATAAAAGCACTTAACCCCCGTTTGCCCCTTCGGAGCTGCTCCGCGGTCAACAGAGGGCCGCGACTGCTGGGCAGCCGTGTTACCGTGTGAGTGGGAAGTGTGGCATCCAACACTCCGCACAGAGGCGGCGGAACGAATTAGAAAACCAAGGATGCCACATGCATCGGAGAGCTGACAGCATTTTTTATTTTCAAAGGGTGACCTAGATCAGAAAAACAAAGTTTTTCCGAGCTCAGAATGCGAGCATGTGAAGTAGACTACTTCAACGTCAAAAGGAATTTAACCGGTCTGTATTTTATTCTGTGAAATTCTAAAGGTGCAGGATGAAAGCTGGAAATCAGAGGCAGAATCTAACATTGAAAATAAATTAGAAAAATACAGCGCCGGGTGACGGAGGGCAAAGAAAAGCTTTGTTGGTCCCGATCAGCAGCACCATCACCGTGTCACATGGCAATAAGAGATCCTTCACCCTCCCTCCGCGTCGCCGCTCCCTCTTCATGTGGTTGGACTGTAGCCGTCCTTGAGTTCTGCCTCTCGTGAACCACAGTTGTGTAGTTTGTCTCCTTCTCCTGTTTCACAGAGGTACAGTGGTGCACCTAGAAGTTAGTGCATTGATTTATATCACAATATATCCTAGTTTCTTTACTGAATGCTGCCGTGATGTTTTGTCATTTCATACATATAAAACACAATAAAACATATCGTATGAAACTGTTGCTTCCTTTGAGTTTTCATTGTATGTCAGCTTCTCTTGGTTTTTCTTGGAGTGTTTTTATTGTAATAAAGAGATGTCGTAGCTCTGGTGTTAATCCCGAGTCTGGATTGATCATCAACAGATGCAGCTGTCCTTAACAACTGTTCCAGTCGTGTAATCCATCATCCTGTTACCTAATATGTAACAAACAGGTGAACATGTGTTGTGTAGATTATAGCATGAATGTCACTGAGAGCTGTGTGTTGTTGCTGCAGAAGGGAAGCACCCAAACTGTTTGATGTATACCTGCGCTCATCGTTTGTGAACTTGTCTTCTTGCATTTCGGTAAATCTTTATTTTATTCATGTTTTCCTCGCCATTTTTATCGCAGCGGCATTGCGCAGCAGCAAATTACACTAACACGTGTGCCCGGTGATTCAGACAGTGATGGATGATCTTTGTAATGCTCGGTATATAATCCCATAACAGGAAGGACTCGTTTGTCGCCAGGATAATTAGCACGGTTCTTCTTCCCTTGAGGAGCCATATTTAAGGGAATTAAATATTCCCTTAATTATAGAAAATACGTATACGTCCTTTAAAAAGACTTTCAGACTTAAAGCCTGCTAACAATGAAACTTACGTCTGCTCTCTCAGCCTGTCAGATCTTAGACAAGTCTTTCACAGTAGTAGACATGTCTTACCTTTCAATAAACAAACCCTCAAGGATTTCTTTTGCTGCCAAACAATCGGCATGAATAACAGTTCTACTTCACCTCATTCTCCTCCAAGAGGTGACAAGAACTCTCTAACTAAGGCTGAGGAGGCGAATTATTCCTCCCTTTCATTCGGCGGTCTTTGATGCATGTTCTTCAGAAAGGTTCGCAGCCTGGAGATCCTTTACATCACACGATGCTTCGTGTTGAGCTGATTGTTTGTCTGGTGTGACGACCGTGACCGGAGAGACGACACATCTTTGTTGTGTGTGTGTGTGCACGGCGCCGCCGTCGATACATCCAGAGCAAGGAATTGATCTGTTGTTCAACCACTAATGTGAATCAAATCCTGCCACACTGTCTGGCTCTGCCTCGGTCTCCTGAGGGAAATAAAGGTATCATATATTTGTTTTTTTTATTGCGCTTACAGACCTGATGAAAATGTTGCGAGTCGCCGGCCTGCCGAGCATCCGGAGCCCGACCGGTCACACCGGTACGAGCATCAACGGATCCTCCTCGCTCTTATTTATCAGGCAGTTCCAGTGGCTAACAGCTGGATTCAGAAGATGAATTACCTTCTTAAATATGAGTGATATCTTGAATTTAACTGCTTAAGGCCAACGTGCATAAACAGGTGTTAATATTAAGATTCCTGGAGGAAACACTGGAGTTTGGTGGATTCATCAGAGCTCTGTTGTTTCCAACAGCCGTGTGCTGCTGCTGCTGCAAACAAAGCTGGTCAGAGAAGTGAAGCCAGTGGAATTGGGAGCCAAAGCAGACTAACACACTCTGTGGAGACGACGTTAACCGCGGAGTTGTTTGATTTGTGTTTTCAGTGCCGTCCGGCCGTCAGAAACAAACCAGGCTGATTAATATGAAACTCCAATAAAAGCCGGTCTGCGGTTCAAGGAAGAACACAACACATGTCGGCCTCGGACCGAAACACCGGGCGCGTCCGTGTGTTCTGTTCTCTAATAAGTTCATTAGAGTGCTCAGACGGGCGACATCCCACACAGAGTGGGAGAAGGTCTTCAACTCGTCCGTTCAACTGCATCTCGCAGGCACAGATTTCAAACTCCACTGAGTCTGAAAGCAACATTAGCCTGCAGGAAGGAAACAACACCGATGGTAACAATAGAAAACATCATCAAAGCAGACACACAGATTTATACCTAAAATAATATCCACAAACACACTGTGGACTGAACTCTATGTAGCGTGGTGAGCACATACTTTCTCTCTGACCCCCCCTCCCCCCAAATTAACATGTAGCTTGGGATTATATGCAGTGAAGCTCTGCATGCAGCATAAAGAGACAGTTACAAAGTCTCGTACTGCACGACTGGTGTGATTCACAGCTCCCAGTGATGTGCATGGACTCGTCAAGCAGCTAGCGTCTAACTGCAGCCCGGCAGACGACATGTGTTCATGCGTCTCGTGTTTTTTCTGCACCGTAATGTGTCCGCTTGCACACGAGCCTCGAGCCAATTAAATATGCATTTGAATAACTTTAATTATACATTTAGATACGCGGCGAGCTAAAGCGGTGACGGCGTGGTGACGACGAGTCTGCACGAGTGCAAGATCATTTCAAGGATGATCTGAATATGTCCCAGTAAAGTGACCTTGTGTTCCTGCTCCGTCTCATTCAGACCGACCTGCAGCTCCCTGAGGTTTCCTGCAGACCCGGGTGCCAATCCTGGTTCCCAGCGGTGTGAACGAGATCTGACATTGGGCATCAGAACTCCCCGGGGCCGGAGGTAGCATCCCCTCTTCTTCATTTTAGCTTTCAGTCAAAAGCAGATGTGGCTTCTTGTATGCTGATGGAGTTGAAATTCACAGCAACACAGGATCATTATTTTTTTTTTCCCGCTTTAAGAGGGACAAGGGGGTTTTCAGCCTCTGCTTGCATCTGCCAGGATGTGTATATCAGCACATATATCAGGCTGCTGCGGCTGATAATTGTTGTGGGACTCAGCTACAATGAGCCAGATGAACTCAAACGCCTCTCAAGGCTGCGGGAAAGGACACTGCAGTGTGATGCTGCGTACCGTCACGTTAATTTAATCCCCAACAACCCCTCTGAGTTTCATTTTGATTAACACAATTTGAGCATGCGGAAGAGGAGTTATTATATGTGGCACTTAAAACAAGCCATGAACTGAAGGATGAGGAAACGCCGTGGAAAAGGCTCACGCTGGACTCGTGCAGCATACCAATTACGGGTGCCAATATCAGGGGAATGGGGGGGGGGGAAGGGTGAGTAGATCATCGTCGTCTTGTTCACCGACTGCTCATTCTCAGGTTTCAATACAGACATTTCTTGATCAGATGCCAGCGTTTCATGGCGGGACCTGGATTTAGTGAGGCCTGTCGGGGCAGGAGAATGTGAATTACGGCTCAATGTTCCTCGACAGTGCTGAGCCGGTGGCTTCATCTGTTCTGACAGGCTCTTGACTGTGTGTGATGATGAGAGACAGCTCCGGGTTGGCTCGCAGCAGCGACTCTTCAGCTGACAATGTGAATTATGGAGACCCGAAGAGGCGAGAGCATGCATCAGCAGACCCCCCTATTAATCCTGCTCTCCGAGGTTCCACTGCAGACACCCCCGACTGCAGAAACATTGGCGGAAACATGATGGGTGCAATGGACTCAATTGACACCAGGCTCCTGTTTCAGCTTCTTAAAGTTCTCTCACATCTCTACATACATTTGCAAGACTGTTACAGGGAACAAGAGGTGTTGACGTTGTATTTAATGAGCTTACAATATAACACTCGGACTATTTTTGTCTCCTTAATTATGATTTTATTTCTTATTATTAACTGTTATCTTACATCTTTTGTGGAATTTCTCATGCTTTTAAAGAAATAATTTTTATTTAATTACATTTCAGAAGTTCCTTTCAAAATATCCATGTATATTTAATATCTTGGACCCCCCCCACATCGGAGCCTGCAGGTGGATGCAGGGGCTGACAGAGCAGGCAGTGATGCTGATGCAGGGCAGCAGAGACGTTTACAGTTAGAGGGAAAGATGGGAAATCACTGTATCAATCGTGCCGAATTAGGAGAGTGTGATTGTAGATGATGCTGGGAGGGGCGTGTCACGTTTGTATGCAGCCGTGCAGCTCGAGTCTGAACTAGCTCGCAGGTATCGCTCCATTTTTTGTTGTCTCGCCCACCAATCACCGATGCTGGGTATCTAAAGACAAACTTCCCAGGCCACAAAATAGTAACTCACACATTGAAGGATTGAGTGTCTCCTCTCTGCGCTCTATACTTCATATTCTGAATAATACCCATCATGCGTTTGCATTTATTGGAGAATCCGTTGAAATAACAATCACACGATTCGTTGAACCCTAACTTGAGCCTCTGTTGAAGGAGATATGAAAATTGAGCCATTCCGGAGAAAAGGACAAATCCTGTTGCGTGTTCCCCGCTAATCCTCCCTTTGGATAGCGAATGCATCTCAGAGCTTAGGAGCGCACCACCCGGGCTGAACCGTGATGTACAATCTCCAGGAGACAATAGAATCGGTGAGTGAATTTTCGCTCGCATCGTGTCTTTGCCAAGTTCACATGCCCACACACATGCACCCGAGTGCCAACCGCATCCCCTCCCCGCCCCCTGTCCTCACAATCCATCCACCACGGCGAACCAGCATGAGACAGATTTAAGTGCTGGGAGGCATTGATAAGAATATATAGAAAACCCAGTAACACATGAAGCCTCTTCCTGGCTGCTCTTCTCCACACAGATGATAATCATCTATTCTGAGATTGGCCTAATCTCAGTTAATGTAAAATTAAAAACCATTGGATCAGATTGAATAATTCAAACATTAAAGCTAATGGATGTTACATCACGCTGTTGGGAAGCTGAAGGAATTGTGGAGGGGATGATACTGCAACAGAAACTATCCTGTTGCACATGCTGTCGGCTAATCTGGTTACCCAGAAAGAGCCGTCTCCACTGTTGGTATGTTGTCTGAGGTTAACCCCCCCCCGCCCACACACACACACACACACACACACACACACACACACACACACACACACACACACACACACACACACACACACTCTCTCACACACGGAGTGTGTTGCTGTTGAATGTATCTATTTCACTTTCAGTAGATTTGAATGTGTCGATAGACATCTTCGCTCGCCTCGAATGAAGGTTGCGATTGATTTTGCATTCCGGGCACGCTGTGTTTTCCCGACGTCTGAGCAGCATGTTCCAGCATCAAAATGTATATTGTTGCACTAATCACTGCATTGGTGGAGCGACGGAGTGGCTGACTGGAATTTTGATGCAGTATCACGTCACAAAAAGTCTTCCATCAATAGTTTTTTTTTTTTTTATTTGGTTACCTGCTTTTTCCAGCCAATCTGAAGGGCTGGAGAGACATTATGACTACATGTATCTGCTCGGTCGCCAACGTGCATGCATCTGATTGTGTCGTAATACCTGCTGACCTCCTCCCTTCATACACCACAGTGTGTATTGGGTATCATAAAAGTTAGATTACTTTGATGTCATTCTTTCTAATCTGCATCACCTTTCATTCTCCACCTCTAATCTGGACGTCCTCCACTGCGCACATAAACACGCAGGATTATTCAATCTCTCTCAATATCCCTGTTATCTCAAGAATTTAGCAGCAACACAAGCGGATCAGTGGATTCCTGCGAAGAGCTCCGGAATCTCGGCTCGTATAAACGGTATGTGAAGCGTTCTGCAGCTGCGGCTCGCTGACACGGTGTTCACTCCACTCGGGCTCGGCTCCGTCTGTGCAGCGGTCACATCGATGCCACGAGCCCCTTAAAATGTGACTATAAATTATTGATATTGTAGGCAGATGTTCGGGAAAGATACAGCCAGTCACAACACATCTGCGTGGTGAGATCCTCCGGTTTGACAGAGCATCACATTGGACTCTATTTGCAGTGTATCAGCTCATGAATGCTTTTAAACACACACTGTAAGAAATGACTGATTTTATTTAATGATGCATGATTACACAACTCAATAAATCTTCTAAGTGTTTTAAACACATGCTCGGTTGTGACACCGCTCCATTTAAAAGAACATCTTTTCATTGTAAGTTAACCCTCCCTGGCCTTTCTTCTTCTTTTTTTTTTTATCTCCGAATGTCTCACTGCATATTGAGTGTGTCTGAGTGATTATCTGAGCTGCTTAACTGAGTGCTCTCCCACGTCGGTTGGTGCATGGAGAGCTGTTTCCTCTGCTCTGTGCAGGACTGTTAAAGTGTGTGTTTAACCAGGTGTTTGCGTTGAGGAATAGTTGATGACGGGGTTCATTAATTATGAACACTTCATTCAAAGTAAAGTCGATTTGCATAGTGCAAATCACTGCAGACGTTATTTCAAGGCTTGGAAGACGTAGAAGCTCTCTGAATCTGACGAGGGTTGGATTCATTCAAAAAATGTAGACTGCGTACTTTACAGATACTATTTAAGTGTACTAAAGAGCGTATTAGTGGGTCGATTGAATTTCAGATGCAACATTGGCTTTGAGCTGCAAAAAGATTGAAAGCTTTGCTGTTGTGGATTTTATAGAATTTAAACAGGAGTTATGCAAACAACAGTCCTCATATGTATCGGCCTCGCGGTGCTCGGAGGCGAGTAGACAAATATAAGAAAGTATCAATGAATCCACATATCAAAGTTTTGTGAAAGACAACTTGGTCTGAATGCAAGAAAAGAGAAAGATGAAAGTCTTCATCACGATCCAGGAAACAGCAGGACATCATCTTCTCTTTGTGCGATAAACTTGGAAAGTGAAACCAAGAAAACTTTCAGAGAATGGAATCAAACAAACATCACGTCTCTGGTGGTAGTTCAGTTTAAGCCCAGATTATTTTGAATTACCTGCGGCCAATTAGAAACTCCCAACCGGTCATCAATACGGTTCATCGATCACTGACAAACAAAAGAAAAACACTCAGAGACACGGTGAATTTACTAGATTCTTTATTTACCAGATGAAAATGATTCACAGTCTCTTTGAATGAATAAATACAACGATAATAATAAGTAATAACAAATAGTTCATGAGTAAACATCATACAAATATTATAAATTTATATGATGACAAATGAAATTTTGCTTAAAAGTTGATTAAAAATGTTTTATTTATTAACAATATTAACATCATGTAGTTTTATCCTGAATACAGTATTTTAAGTTAATTTAATTAAAAAGGATTTTTTTGGTTTGGTTTCACCATCATCGGGAAACTGCTGCCGTGGCAACAACAGGAAGAGAAGAAGCACGTTGATGCCTGAACATTATTGGTGAGTTTGATTGTTACAGGATTTGACGGAAGAGAATTGTTGATCCCACGAGGAGAAACCTTTTAATACCGTCGGTTTCCACCCCGGTGAGTCGTTCTGTAAGTGCACTTAGACCTGGAAGGCAAATAGGATCCAGCAGCGATGGAATTAGACACTGAGATGATGCAACGCTTACAGTTAATATATGTAACATGTAACTAGAAACTATCAAAGAACACTTGAACACCCAACGGTCTTATGCAATGTTTCTACTCCCAGTTTGTGATGTAACCATTTAGTTGTTCCGTGGATTGTACTGGTTTGAGGTACTTTCTCCTGGTACATCGTCATCTTGGATCATAAGTCAAAGAAAGAAGTTGCTATATGAGTTGCAGTTTCTCCTTTACGACGAACGTACGGGACGGTCACCGTCTCCACGAGGAAGTCACAGTCCCCATGGGGGGGCCACAGTCTCCATGGGGGGGCCACAGTCTCCATGGGGGGGCCACACATTCTCCAGTTAGTGTCTTACAAACATTGAAACTTTGCTTTAAGACAGTCGTCGGTCTCTTTTGTGCGGACGCCATGTTTAGAAATGAGGCCCCGGCTCTCAGACTCTTCTGGTGGACTATAGATGAATGTTTGTTTAGCCGTGCAACCCCCCCCCCCCACACACACACACACACACACACACTCTGGCAAACACTGCTGCTGTCATATAAGATTCTTGAACCTCGCTGAGCTCTGAGTACAGACATGGCCTGTCGTTCAGAAGGGCTCCGTCAGCACATTTCCTGCAGTGCAGAGACTTTGTCCAGAGGCATCAATCCCCACTCGCCCGCCCGCCCGCCCCTCCTCCCCCCACGTATTCTCTAATAGCACTCCACTTGATGTGTGAGAGGCACAGCTTGTGGTAGACCACAAAACATTGAATCATTGTTTGCTGATAAAACACTCAACACGGTGAATGCATACAGGGAGTCCGACTCCAGAGCGCCGGCAATGACTGCAGATGAGCGGGAGCAGCCCGGCCGGCCGATTTCATTAAAGGTAGATATAACTGCATTACGTCGTGCTGGACAAAGGTTCTCGCTGACAGGTGGAGAGTCCCGGGCATTTAACCTCTCGTGGGATTATTAACACCTGGAGCGCTGCTGAGGTCGATGTTGGGCATTGAACTCATGGCTGCGGTGTAAAGCTTGATTTATAGTCGTACACCAGCTGAACACAGACACTCTTCAATAACCTGAATTAGCCATTTATAGCCATAGCTATTTATATATAGCGTTGGTGTGGAGATTTTTACTCTGTAAATTACACCCACAAATCGCTGGTGGAGTTTCCAAGCCAACTCCGAGCGAAGGGGACTCGAGCTGAACAGCTCACTCTGGAGTCGGAGCTACTTTTAGTGGAATTGCTGCAACGAAGGAAAGAACTCAGATGTCGGATGAGTGTTGAAACTAATGTGTGAAAATGCTAATTAGGACGTGTGATGCTGCAAAGCAGACCAGTCCGGGACAACTTTAATTTTTTGTGCATCGTTGCAACATATAGTTACAGCTGCCAGATGTTCCTACCAGGCTACCACACGGACGACAGCGAAGGGAACCCGGATTACACACCGACATCGTAGCCTAAAAGGCAGGAGCATCACTCTGCTTTAAATAGCTGATTATCAGTGTTGCAGGATTCCTAATACAATGTGTGACCTTATTTTATTGAGCCGCATCATCAGCTCCTGTTAAAGAAGTTACTCATCAACAAAAGATGTCAGATTAGAACAGAGTGCAATAACCATAGAGCTTCTTCTGCAGACTGAGTGAAGTGAAGACTGTCAGATTAGACACCAAATTATGCATTAGATAAGCCAAGGTTTGGCTGGTGGATGGAGCGCTGCAGAGCAAAGGCTGCAGGAGCGTGAGGTTGGGTTGTTGTCTCCCACGGTAACCGAACCTGACAACAACCTGTAGAAGACGAGAGAGAGAAAAGAAAATGTTGGTTTTTTTTCTCCCTATTAAATATCAAATGACATTAAATTTGCTTTGTTGATTTAATCCTTTGAATTTTAGAGCCTAGATATTAAAATCTATTTACAGGTCTGTGAATGCATTTATTTGGCAGGTCATCTATGCACATGGTAAGCCCCATCTATAGAAAGGTAGCTGTACATTACCATTATAAATGGGTTGTTTCGACTGCCACAAGAAAGGGAGGATTGCAGAGCATTTTTAAATTCAAATTCGAAGAATGTGTCTTAAGGTCTTAAGGGAGGTAAAACAAACGTAAAAAAATAATCTTTTGATTTCATACCATTACAGTTGATGCATTATTTCCTCTATTATACTTTAATGTGACTGAATGTCGGGTGATTCAAATCAATGGTCGTCATAGAAACGGATCAAAATGAGGAATTCACTAATGTTCAGCAGTTGAAGACAGTTTACAGGTAATAAGTAAATGTCTCACTATTGTACATGTAAATCTAATTCTCCAAATTCCAAATCTATAGCGGCTTTATTTTAATGTTTGTCATCAACGCTGACATTTAATCCTGAGGTCACAAAATAGTTGGATGATGGAAAAATGTGCTGGCAGAGTTGCTTTATTCCAAAACATTGAATTCTTAGAAAGTGTGTTGTAAAGGTGGCCTAGAGGAACACCTGCGGTCCAGACTGTCCTACACATGTTCAATAGGCGCCGTGCCTGGTGAATAGAGAGACCGAGGGACACAGAGCGACACGACGCCGAGCATCTCCATGCTGAATGGTGTTATTATGTTGAAGGGCAAGAACGAGACGTGACTGTTGTCTCATTCTTGACGCTTCAACGTGAACCTGTTGATCTCAGGCGTCTGCAGGCGTTATCGGGTCCGTCTAAGCAATCACTTCCTCTGTAAGTGCACAAGAAGCTGGTTTTGGGTGGTCCCACACATGCAGCAGAGGACTGTTCAAAGTCTGCACTGGTGTTGTGACACGTCCTCTGCGGGCGTGCGGCCGATGGGTGCCAAACTGCCGGAATCCGAGTCTTCTGAAGGCGGCTTATTGTTGAACAATGGACATTTACAGCTTCGCTCGTAATTGACATCTCAGCTTGTAACGTGGCAAAGTCCACCTCCCAGTCGACGTGTGACACGTTTGGCATGATGTTCCGACAAATCTGAAGGATTTGATGTGACCTTTTATTGACATCACATCTTCGGGAA
>CAAKHC010013904.1:0-12933 GCA_901007825.1 Macroramphosus scolopax | reverse complement strand
TGCAGTTCAGCACACAGAGACTCACAAGTAACTTAATAACAGAAGATATTTAACAATGAAGAAATGATTAGAGGGAATTTATTGAGTTAAAAACTTGAGTAACAATATTTATAGATATTTTTATTTTTATTACAACAATGCCAATTCGGATTTCTAAGATTTTTTTTCTCTAAAGAATTGTGAGGAAGATGTTTCTAATGTTTTAATGTTTTCTCAGGCAGCAGCACTTGAATGCTTTCAGATTGACAGTCTGCAACCCTGACAAGACTTCCCTCTTTCATTGGATAAAAGCATCGTGTGGACATTTCATTCCTTACAGACAATCCAGTATGGATGTGTGTTGTCATGCAGTCGCTCACATTGCGTTCCGGCATGAGTTTCACCACGTTCAGTGTCTCCCCCCCCCTGCTGTGCTGACACAGTGGCCTCATTGAAATGAATGAAACCGTTTGTTATTTCCTTGTCTGTGTGAACACAGGCTGAATGTCTCAATGCCAAGCATGTTGTGTTCAAATATGTATTAGGACATCATTTGTCCCACGTTGAATATCCTCCTTGTCAACAGCATTGTCATTAGTCACTATCAATACAGATAGATTTGTAAAGAATCCTCAAGACACCACGGCTCGGAGACTGGTTCCAGTTACATTTGAACTTAAAAAGGTCAAACATAGTTAAATTAGTTTTATTAATCCTATCTGAGTGTTTGTTCATGTGCAGTCTGGTGCCCTTCGCTTCCCCAGGTAAACGATTGGCACACATCTGGCCGTCCAAGTGATGTTGGTGTCACTCTCTGCAGTGAACAGGCTACGTTTTCAATACTCATTACTCCAGTAGGTCTTCTCTGGGACAGACCGAATAGCATTGACCTATGACCTTGTCAAATGTTCACTGGTTGACACTCCTTGGGCAACTTCTGGTTGAGGGAGAACCGCCGCATACCGGGAACACCGGTCGTCAAGCATCACATCTTCACCCTCTTCAAAGTCGCTCTGATCCCTTTGTCCTGCTTCCAACACATCGACTTGAAGAACTGACTGTCTAGCTGCTGTATAATATATCCCACCTTTGAATGGTGCCATTGGAAGAATGAAAATACACAAGTACTTCTTATGTTATTTACTTCACCTGTCAGTTCATTTGTATAAATCACAGATCACATTGTGGGAACTTTTAGGTCTTCAGCACTTTTTCTAACTTGTAATCGTGAGGTGAGGACAAGATAAGAAAATGTTACTTTAAGGTTAAAGTCGCCGTGAATCGAATTTAAGTCAATACAATGTCCTCTCAGGGGATGGAACCACGACTGTGTGTGTGTGGCAGAGGGGGGGTAGCCTTGTGTAGCCTTGTGTAGCCTGATTCTGGCCTTCCTCACTGGTCACAGGTAATCTGCCCGGCAGCTCTGGCTTGAAGAAGAACACACAGGCACAGAATTTACATCTGGCCACAATGCCGGTCCTTATCTCTTTGCCGCGCTGCTGTTCTGCCCGGCACATGGAGGGCAGTGATAGCATCGAGCCTTGGGTGAAGATAATTACACTCTCACGCGCACACGCGCTCATGCGTGTTTGCATTTGTGTTTATACACAGTGTGTGTGTGTGTGTGTGCGTGTGTGTGCGTGCTCCCCTGTTTCTCAGACCGACACACACAGAAAAAACACATGTGACTGGCATCGTATCCTCTGACCTAATTTCCCAGGGAAAAACAAAAGCACTTTGGATTTAGTTAAGGAAATGTACCGTATGTGCACGTATCAGTTGGCATCCACACTAGAACAAAACCATTCTTTATGATCACTGTTGAATCACTATTAAACCTTCCAGTACGGCCTGTATGCAGTTAGAAAACTCTTGACTGTAAGTGTCATCTGATCGACTGGTGAATTGATTTATTTTTTTTATTTTTGCTGAGTCAGCTAATCTCACACTGGAATGCCAACATGTAGAGTTCGAGTTTGTCAAACGTGTGATTGATTTCAAGGCTGATCAAGTCCTACTAATGGAAAAGCGTCTTGTATTCCTCACATTTGGCTCGACAAGGCGGTTTTCTCTATCTCGTGTGTGCCGTGTGCATCGTAACGGCGGGTTTGAACTCAAGTCGTCTAAAACAACAAACTGAAAGAAAGAAGAGAGACTGTTGAGGTTTCCTAATTTCCTCCTGTCTCCCTTGATGCGTGCGTCCGTCTCATCTATATATGAGTGTGCAGGCATGCCTACAGATGTGCATGTGTCTGTGCATGTGCCCGTGAGGCCCCACTAGTGTTTGATTGCTCCTCTGACCACACTTCAGTTGGCTTTGACTCACGCTTCTAATTAAACCTAGGGCAGGTCTCGACTGGAAACACACACACCCACACACACACACACGCACACACACACACACACACACACACACACACACACCCACACACACATACACACACACATACACACAACAGAGTCTCTGAAGTTGTTCTGTTATTGCTGTTTGGTGAGTTGCACGCTCCAGGCAGTTCATTAGCGTTTCACTGGTTGCACACACACACACACACACGCACACACGCTAATGTCTAACCAGAGGCATGAATTGGAGGCTTCACACTGTTCAGATTTTAATGCTACTGCTTATGAAAAAACAAGTCAGCCTTCTCATTATGATGATTATGCTCAAAACCGCTAAGTATTTGTTTCTAAAGTAAATATCTTCAGCAGTTTTCAATGTTATTTTACATAACAAGGATTATGAAACAATTGCGTGACTCATTGATAACCTTCTCAAGTAGACAGGAAATGTGTCAGAGGGAAATATGGACCAGGGGGAGATACAGAGGAAGAGGAGGGGAGGAAGAGAGGGATGACAACTGACAGATGAAGTGAGTGAAAAGGACAGAAAAAACAGGATGAAGGTTATTGAACAAGAATCCAAACTTTTCAGAAAGAAGTGTTGAGTGATGGTGTGTGTGTGTTTAGGGAGCAGCGTCCTGAATGGTTCTAAGGAACGTAGCATCGTTTGACAAAGGCAGATAAGAGCTGCCCCCCTGGAAAGAACCAAAATCCTGAGAAAAAGTGAGAGCAAATAGGTTAAATATATAAGAAACGGTGTCCTGAAAAAGGAGGGCGAGCAATCAGTCGTCTCAGGAGAAACAACAGGATTCAGCTGTTGCTCCACAGGCCGCCACACCCAGCTGAGAGAGACTCCATTTGTTGTTCTAGCTGGCCTTTATAACTCGGAGAAAAGAAGGAGAAGGGGAGGTGGTGGTGGTGGTGGCAGTCTGTAAAAAAAAAAAAATGAAGAGGAGCAAATGTCCGGCCTTTATTAGGAAATAAGTAAAAGGAGGGAAAACGTCTTCTCTGCTGTGAGGTTTGGCTCCGAGGTTTCCTATCTGGGCCGAATGTTGTGAGTGGCGGTGCTTTGTTTGATTACCCCGAGTCTCAGGAGTTTATGAAAACACAGGCAGGGGACGTGACCTCAGCTGGGACCTGCACGCTAACTCTGTTCCCACCACAGCTCCTCTGCAGCATCTCTTCCTTCTTTTAACCAGTTGTCAAACCACTTTCCCTCTCAGCCATGTAATCTTCCCCTCTGACATCTGTCATTCACCCTCACCCCTCGGCCCAGCATTTGATGGGTTCTACCTCATGATCTAAGTCACTTATAATAAATACTTGTGTGTAGTAGATGGGCAGGAAAGGAGAAGAAGGAATATATGGTTGATTATTGTGTTAAACAGACACACTGTTTGTTACCACATGCAGTGACCTGTCGTGCCCCTGATGTGAGACCGGACCGGCTTTTTATTATGAATGTGTGTGGATGAGTCAGTTCACGGACAGGATATGTGTCGGCCAGCGGGCCGAAGGTGTCTCCACCCATCTCCTCTTCCTCTTCCTGTCCCAGTGAACAGCGTGTGTGACCCTCCGCCCCACCGACACACGCATTTGTCAGTGTTATCAATGTCACCTCCCCAAACTTTAAGCATTACTCACTGAACCGAACCCTGACCGCAAACCCACCTCACATTAAACCTATTAGAAGTCCTCTGACTAAACCTTATTGATTGACATCATAGGGTCTGTTATTATCCCCAAAACGAGAGGCAGGTCTCCCCCATGTGACAGATTTTTGTCCTGACAACACACATTGAGCCTGTGGTCTGTTTCCTACCTCCTCCCCCCCCCCCCCGAGAGCTGCAGGCCTGGAACAATGAGGACACCAGGGAGAACACAGAGGATCAATGCAGGAAATGGAAGAGAACATGATGATCATCTCAAGCCCAGGGGTGGGAGGGAAGCTACCTAAATCTCTGCGAGCTCACGAGGGAGTCGTTGGGAGTAGAAAACCCTTTGGATTTGGCAAATTGAGTTGCTTAGTTTTCCTGAACACACGGATTAGCCCGAGTGGTTTCCTTTGACAGGCTGCGATGTTATGAAGAGGTCTGGTAGGAGCTATTTAGGCCCTAAGATGTTGAACTAGATATAATACCATGTTTCTCTTTAAAAGAAAAAGAGTCTGAACGAGAACACCTAATCTGCAGCTTTGCAGCAGTGACAACAGATGCACGGAACTTAAGGAGAAGACACATTGTGATGACTCAGCAGTTTTGTGTTTGTGGCCAAATAAAAGTTCTTTCCCTGAGAGATCAAATCTTTTTATAGTTTTGTTGTTCTATACCACCTGGAAATTGCAGATGTCGGCGCCTAGTAACGGGAGAGAAATACCAAAAGATATAAGTAGCAGAAGGAAAAAGGGATTCTTTTAAAATCGAGGTTTCACAACAAGGTTCATTTCTGTTTTCGTACAGACGACATCCAACCTGCAAGACCCCATAAAAACACAGCTTCTAGTCCTGTCCGACGCCTCTCATCCAGTTTGTTATCCACTGTATTTATTCCTGCAGTTGTTCCCCGTGTGCTCCTTCTAGTTGACCTAGAATTATAATGTGATCGTCTGTTTACTCGTTGTAGGTTTCAGCCATCGTTTCCAAGCTTTGTGTGGCCATTGTAACGTTTTAATCTGATGCACTTTCCTAATCAAATCAGCATCACACAGTCCCGTCATGTTGGATCCGCGAACCGCATCTGGAACAACTTAATGGAAACCGAGTGTTTCCCCTGCCAAGCATGACTAACCAAAGATCTGCTTATTGTGTAGAGTTGCATGAGACTTTACTTCATTAAACATAAGAAATTATGAGATTTCAGCAGCAACATGCTTTCTGTCAGTCTGCTTTTGATAGCCTACGAAGTAGCAAATGAAGTCAGCATATATTATGGATATATAATTTCAGAGTATAACTAAGGATTAGTCATGTCAGAGTTAATTTTGTGGCTTCTCTTCAATCCAAGAAGTAAGAATGAGAATAAGCAGACTTGTTTTAAACACAAAAACTCCAATGTTCTCTGTATAACGGTTGTTTTGAGTAGAATTTCCTTTTGACAAAACAAACAGTTATTGTTTATCTGCGGATGTTTGACAGTTTGTTCTTGACTGCGTATTTTTGGACTGCACAGGGTGAGCTGCTACTTGAATCTCCGCAGCCAAAGCAGTGCAGAGGTTTCAGTAGTTTTACAGACGGTCTCAATGTCGTTGCACTCCTGTGGTGCTTTGTTGATGCTGTAGAGGAGCTTATCGTTTCTCTTCTTGTCAAGTACCTGCACGTGCACGTCCTTCCAGCCTCCAGGAATCAAACACATTTCTTTAAAAAGGGACAGTGCAGTACTTTCATTGTCCCTGGATTGATGCAACAGAACCACCCCAGATTAATGTAAGATTAAGATAGCGGAGTGGAAATAGTTTCTTAGCATTCCAATAATTAAAAAGACAGGATGGCTGTAAAGACTGTGCAGAGACACACAATACCCAGCATGCAAAGCAATTAAACAGGAAATATTAATAGAAATATGGACTTAACAAGGCTGCATTGTGTTACACTGAAAAGCACAAATTGAAAGATGCTGAGGAGAGACAGGCCGCCGTGTCTCCCCGTCTCCTTCACCCGCAGGTCTGAGACTCAGACAATCGGGTCACAGCCCCTCTTTAGTATCTTGACTTTACAAGGGAACTGACCTTTTACCTCTTCACCCTATTTTAAACCGCCTCTCTGCCGGCGAAACCACCGCGCTGCAGATTCCCGCCACATTGTGCAGGAATGTCTGAGGGGAATTCAGGAATGTCTGAGGGAATTCTGTTTGCAACGGCAGCAGTTGGTGTCAAATCGGACCGCATGAGGTCATTATCTCTGCTTAAAGCGGGGACGTTTCTGCACCCGTCGGCCGCATGTGCTCCTGCATGTGTGCGATTATTTAAGTGTGTTACTGGAAGAAGAGACAGTCAAAATAGTGTTTCACACTCCTAATCCTATTTGATCTCCTAACTGGAATATGACACACTGTCTTCCCAGACAAATTTAACAAGGTATATATCCAGCAATGGTTTTCAATAAATTGTGCAAGAGCCGTAATGGATCCAAAATCCTGCACAACTGACCAATTAAGGATTATAAATAGACTTGTTGCTATCCTATTGTGCAAGCTACAAACAGAGAAAGCTGTTCTCTTATTTTTAAGACGCAGACTTGTAAGATTCTGTACCTATTAAAGTCGTTTGATGGGTGAAATCATTTGGAAGTAGAGCCGCGATAAGGAGGCCCAGCCCAACTTAATCACCAGCAATCAGTTTACTGCAGAACAACAAATATTATGGTTTGACGTTCAATTGTGTTTATTCAATGTCCATAATTTTCCCGCAATTACTGCGACTTCACCCACAGCAGCAGTTCGTCATGACATCACTTCCCCTTTTTATAGCCTCAAATAACCAATTCAAACTAAACCTGATGACTTGAAAACAAAATAAAACCTGAACATATATTGTCAAGAAAACCCTTCAAATTACAGAAATTATCTTTGGGGGAAAAATTATTGGACATGTACTTTTTGTTTTTCCTCATCCGCCAACATGAAGAGCCACTAGGGGGCGATCAAGATCACTTTTAGTGAGCGCTCACAGTGTCCATCTCTATATCAGTCCATGCAGTGAACAGGGCACATGTAGTCCTGTTGGTTAGATAACGAGGAGAAGGTAAACATAAAACCATGAAAGTACAGCTAGATAAGATGTCGTCTTGCATGTACAGTATTCATGTATCGAGGCAGTTCCCCTGCAGAGCCAGAACAAAGGATAAAAAGTGGAAAATACTCTGCTGTGAAATTAACTGGATGAATCTCAAGCCTCCTTATTTCCACATATATTATTAACCAGTTTGACTTGCATGCAAACTTATGATTAAAAAACCCCAATTAAAAACGTCTTGTAGATTAAGTTTCAGGTCCCAGCTAAACCAGATAAAGGTTGTTCCCTCGTCCGTCCGTCCGTCCGTCCCCCCCTCAGGTAACTGTAGACCTTATCACGTCTTTTGTTCCTCAAAGTGCTGCCTTTTCACAGCTGAATACTCTTCTATACCGGAAACTGAATCCTCTGAAAGACAACACCCAAACTACATTACATCAAGCACCCTGATCCAAAAGGTCATGTGAGGAGGTGTGTGTGTGTGTGTGTGTGTGCACGCTCAACAACATGTGTGAGGGATTTATTTGAGATGAGTATTTGTGTGGCTTGTGCGAGGTTCTGCACATGTGGTTGAGTGGACATGTCATCCAGGGTTGCAATTCTGTCATTATGTCATCATGAGGTCAGCACACACACACACACACACACACCCCTGATAATATTGTAGAGTGTGTTTTCTATATTTGTTTTTAATTGCAGTGTGGTCTTCCAGGCGAGAGGGACAGAAATGAAAGAAGAGAGAAAATGAGGCAGTCTCGGGGGAAGTCCGATGTAGGTTTTTTTTAAATGTCCAGTGGTGATCGGAGACACGAGATCTGACATGTGGTCCGGTTCAGCAGTCCTGAGCCTTCCTCCCCCGCCGTGGTGTAAACCTGGCTTGGAGGTGTCTTATGAGAGGGATGAAAGGGGAAGCTTTCATTAACATAAATCATCAGATGCTTCCTCCTGGCTAACAGATGTCGGATCATTTTGTTGGATGTAACAGAAAGCCGGTGTGAATGTTGAACTAATCTCCTCTCGTTCAGAGTTCTATTAGCAGGTTTTATTCGTCAGAATCAGCAGCAGGTCACTCTGATCTTTAAACAAATACTTTGGTGTGGGATTTCTCCTCCCATTTGACTTGCAGGAGTCATCCCGGTCCAAACTGCTAACATGATGGTCTGCAGGGTGTTAGCATCCGCGTGTAGCACAACTAGCCACAGCGTCAGCTTGACCCCGTCCTCCAAAGTGAGTCCATGAATCGACAAGTGCGGCGCCTCGGTTTGTTGTCACGAATCAGAAAACAGCAAACAGAAACCATTTGCCACGATAGCTCTAAGCTACACTTTCTCCACTCTACTTCATATCTTCTATAGATCTGAGTCTGACAGCAGCACACACAAGCACTGTTAGCGGACTTGCCCTGTGGTCTCACTCTAGGTTTTAGCATTCTCGCTCATTATTGGACCGCTTCCGACAATTTCTGGCCCGTAAAGATGGGAAAAAAAGGGCCCGGGCTTTAAAGTACTGGAATTATTCTTTAAATTGTAGCATATCACCAGCGATCAGCCAGGAATACAACCATCACTCACTGCACCGTTAGCTTCACAAAAAAAACTCACCCAAACTGTCCCGAGATGACAGAGCTGCAGCAGAAGTGCAGTTTCCTGCCATTTCCTCATCAACCAGCGGCGTACAGTCACTGTTGTATCCAACGTACATAAACCACATCAGTCTGTGTGGCCCACTAATTACATATTAGATGGAGCCAGTCTCCATGATGAAAGCTCGACTTTGTGCTTTGGTGTCAGTTCTAATATGTAAAGCAGATGTGTGTTTAATAGTGGAGCCCATCAGTGGTTGTGTAGCGCTGCCTAGTAGGGTGGGTTTAGAGGTCGGATTCTCACCGGGGCCACCCACACTTGGGATGTATTCCTGGAAATAGTCTCCGGATTTTTAATCAGGTTGCATTATAACAACAACCCTGACTCGTCTACCCCTGATCCGAGTAGGTTCACTGATCCTGTGATGCCGTACGGCAAATCAACAGTAGATCTGACGTTACTTTTCCAGGCTGATGGATCCTGCTGCAGACCCTCGCGCTGACGCTTGTGTTGTATCTGTAGGAGAGAAATAATCAGGAGCAGCAGAGAGTTGGCTGTAAGTCCACCAACCTCGGCTTCCCACCAAACCTCCTCTATCTGATCAGACCGCAGCCTCGTCTCAACAACTAGCCCGGATTAGACATGTCGTATCAGCCGGAGCCCAACTGATTACAAACACGACACGTTCGCGCGATAATTACATGCAGCTTACTGTTGGACTTTATGAAACATCCAGAAAGCCTTTTTCTGAACCTTCGGTGACTGACGGTTCCGAAGTGATAAGGGCTGCTTCGTAGTTAAAGATGCCGAGGCGATTGTGTTTCTGCCAATCCCTTTGAGGTGCTGTCACGGTGTGAGTGTGTGAGTGTGTGTGTGATGATGGTGGACTGATGTAAGTAAACATTATATCATTGAGCTGCTACGCATGTCAATGACCTCGAACAATAAAACGACAGCGGCAGGTTCACCAATCCAAACTCAGTCCTCCACTTCAGACAAAGATGAACAAAGGACTCACCTTGTCTGAACGGCCATCGTTAAACGTTAACGTCTTCCCTCCATTTCTAGATGGCTAACTAATCTACTTTTATAAGGTTCAATGTTGTCGTCTACGTTCATGATTATGTGGAATATTCCAGCAAAATAGTCATCATTTGAATCAGTTTCTGAGCCATGTATAAGTCTGTGTATAATTGAATTACCCTCCGGATTCACCACTTCAACATGCGTAGCGTCGCCTGCTCTGCCTAGTTACGCTTGCTCAGCTATGATTGGATAACCACTGCTGAGGAGGCGTTTTCATTTACGACTACATAAAATGTGTAAAAGCAGTAAATCCTCACGTTGAAGAATGTTGTGCAGCTTTGCTCAACACTTGAAGTCCATTTTGAAATTGACAAAAGGACCAAAGTTGTTTCATTTTGTGTTTCTGTGGACAAGCTGGTTAATAAATACAGCCTTATGTCCAATCTTTCAATGGTCGAAGCTGAAGTTCATTTGCCACTATGAAATGAGATGAGAGCTTTCTGATTGGACGGAGCTGAGAAGTCATTTATACTGACCTGAGATCTGCTCATGTATTGCAGCAACAGAGGTTAACGGTTGAGAAACATCCCAAGTATTCAGCCGTGCTTCAGAGAGGGTAGTAAAGTTGTTGGCTTCAGTTCGCCTCAGCTATTCACGTTACATAAGGTCCCCCCCCCCCTTCAGATCGCCTCCTTTCTCTGCCCCCGCTCTTTCATTTTGCACAAAAGATTCCTCCAAACACACACACACACGCACACACACACACACACACTATCATGGCAGCCGTCCAGAGAAGGGCTCCAGTGTCGCTCCGTTTCAAAGAGCTCTTTGCTTTCTGTCCTTTTGATGCTTCGCTCCCCAGCAGCAGTGGAGCAGAAATACCGAGCGTCCAGCTTTGATATGAATTTGTCACCGATTCTACTCGCTGCTCTGGACGCTCTCAAACCGCACTCTGTCTCGTTTTTGGAGAAGGCCCTCCTGAAAAGCACCGAAATGGAAAAACTATAGGGAAGTAGCACCATAACAACGGGCCTGTTCTCTGTAGGCTGTTGTTCAAGTTGCCACGCTGCACAACAAGACCAGCCAACCTTCTGCAGTGCTCTCTTAAGCCGGAGTACTGGCACACCCGACTCTTGGCCACATGAGATCCACAAGTTATTGTGTATCACAAACCTTTTCTGAGCGCAGGTGCAGCCACATCTCAGTTTGAAAACATGAAGCCAATAAGAATTAATTGAAGCAGATATTCTACAAACAACAGAACATCGACTTTAGAGGCCCATGCAAGGAGATGTACTATATTATTCCATTTATTTGCACTACTGTTGCTGTCCTCAATGCATTTAGTGTGGTAGACACACAGACTTCACATGGGATGTACAATCGTTGCACCAGCATATGTTACTTCGGGACTGAAGACTAATGTTACACATGACAGGAAGCCTTTGTAAACCATTTATGGTCACAGTCACCGTTGGCAATCTTGACTTCCAGTTGGAAGCGGGGAAACAAACAACGGCCTCTTGTGTGGCGTCTAGTGTTTTGTTGACCCATCCGACCTCCTCCCTATGCAGATTTCTCGTTATTGACGTCATCCGATTTTCCTTCATCTGGACCGAAGCCGAGTGCGTCTCGTATTGCCGTGGATGGGTATACTTTGTAGGGAAGTAGCGGGGGCACTTTGAGGAGACGAAGCAGGGTCGTCGCTGCTGCAGTATTACCACTCAGTCTTGTGTGTCTCCTCCATGTTCTGTTCCCGTCATTTACAGTGGGGCCTCAGAGCTCAGCAGTTACTATAATGAGCAGTGTAATTATAGTCTCTCTCTCTCTCTCCTCCCGTCGCTCTTCACAAGCATGGCACAAAAGGCTCAAAGTGTTTGACACTTTTACATGTTATTTTGCGAGTCCTTCATCTCTTGATCATTTTAAAGGAGTCATCCTGACAGATTACTTAATTATAAAAAAATACAGTTTTCCCTACAAACATGTCATTTCTGCATGTTCACTTCCTGTGAAGATGTTTCAGAAAGGGACCCAACATCTTGTCAAGGAGAAGGTTTATGTTCCACTAACGACTTGTCATAGTGAAGCAGATTCAGTTCTGGAACGTCTTTCAGGTCGTTTGTTTTGGTTTCACAGCCCACAGCTTTACTGCTTCTGTTCACTCTCACCTTTCTCGTGACGCAACCGCAACAGGAAGCTGTATGATGGGATGCAACATCTCTGATGAAGAAAAACCAAACAGCAGACAAAGATAGAAGTTCAGTCAACTAGCATGTAGCGGCTACGAGCCAGAAATTCCCCTGAAACAGAACTAAAAGAAAAGAGAGTTTTGTGTTGACATTGTCCAACATGTCAATTTTAAAGAGTGTAACATTCAATCTTTTATTCATACGCCGTGTTTTTATCTTTAATAAAATCATTCTGTTATTGTTGGGATGGATGTGACATGTGATATACGTGTTTTCACTGGGTTTCAGGGTTTACGCTGGAATTTACATTTCAGCTCCGCAGTGAAGCAGCACTTTCTAAGGAATGCAGCACGTATGTGTCAAAACTGTGTGGTGTGTGTGTGTGTGTGTGGTGTGTGTGTGTGTGTGTGTAGCATTCCAGACACTGTTAGAGGTATGTGAATTACGTCTTCCGGAGAGAGAATGTGAAGAATCTGCTGCCATGTGAAGACGACTGTTGTTTACTGACACACTGCTGCAAAGGAGGTGTGTGTGTGTGTGTGTGTGTGTGTGTGCGTGTGTGTGTGTGTGTGTGTGTGTGTGTGTGTGTCTGTGTGTGTGCCTGTGTGTGTGCCTGTGTGTGTGCCTGTGTGTGTGTGTGTGTGTCTGTGTGTGTATGTCTGTGTCACATGCTACTGTCATTTCCTGGTAAAGAACCCTCTCAGTCGCGGTCGTGAGTAATTACTCTAGAAGCTGTTCTACATTCGCTGTATTCTGCCTAAAGTACATCTTGATTTTGCTGCGACCTGCGAGTCGCGTTTAAAACTGTTTGAAATCTGTTTGTTTCTCTGCCTGCTGTGTTTAATCAAATCAAACATCCACGGCTGCTAATGGAAGTGTATTAAATCAGTAGAGCCTCTGCGGTTTATACACATCAAACACAACCGGAGCCCTGATTACTTTGCATTAGTTTATTCATTGACTTGAAACAACTCGTGTTGAGTATGTTTCATTTGACCAGTTCATATTTCATGATAATAATAATAATAATAATAATAAATCCTTTCTGTTGTCTTTGTTTCTCCTCAGATTTGGGATATGAGCG